>JARHVA010000052.1:600000-832500 GCA_037957365.1 Torreya grandis | reverse complement strand
AAAAAACCCTAGACCTATTAGGCAGATCCCTTTAGACATCCATGCTTCCAATTTTAAAACCCCATCTAAAATTTCTTCCAAAGATATTATCCCTAAATCCACCTGCAGTACAAGATCCTTGGTTAGAACTACTCCATTACAAACTCCAAGTTCTCCTAATGTAGTCTCACCACCTGAGCCAATAAGTATAAAATTGAGACTTTGAATTTATACCAAAATCCATCAACATATTCCATAAGATGACTTTTTTGAAACCATCCCTGATGAGATTCTTGCTCCTTATGTACAACAAATAATGAATAAAGGGAAGGCCCCAATAAATGAAGAGGAAGGACAACCTTCAAAGGAGGCAGATAATGTGGAAATACAACATGCTCTAGCATTATCTAAGCTAAAAGCCACTATTAAGTAAAATGTAGAAGATATTATTGAACTAATTTATGTAACTCAAAATAAATATTTTGTGATTGCCCTTTTGATAAAATAAATAGAAAATATGGAAATCTAATCTCTGAAGAAATTGGATGATGTAGAAGATGAAATTATTGATGTATGGAGCCATGCCAAATTAATTGAGGAAGAGAATTTTTCTTTAATGAGAAATCTTCTTAAATCTGAAATAGAGAATGGTAGATTAAGGCTCTAATAGGTTCAAGTTCTTCTAATGTCCCTACTAAGGTAAGGTAGATCAAGGCTAGTAAATGATTTTGTCTATTTTGGATGTGAAAAATCAATGGGAGAAAGTTTGATCAAAACTTGAGGAATTGAAGAAATTAAACCACCATCTTTGGAAGGAAAAACAACAATTACAAGAGGATCTAGTACACGCTCATCAAAAAGAAGACCAAGTTACACAAACTCTTCAATTTACATGTCAAATAAGTGAAAAACTATTATCTTGTAGAGTCCCTTCTTCTACATATAGTTTATTTCTGCATGAAATTTTTTTAGATGGAAAATATTTTAGATATCTTTTGGTTTACCTCATGAAATAAATACTAGTTCTAAATCCATAATAGTGTTTTAAAATAGTACTCCTGATAAGATAGATTTGCTTTGTGAATTATACTTGTGTGACATTATTTTGGGAAATACAAATACTTTCTTAGTGAACTTATTTGTGGGATAACTTCAATTAAGAGCTCTTCTTTTTGCATATAGAAATTAGATTTCTTGGTAGGACCAATATGATGATCACCCTAATATTATAAAGGATGTTGGTCTATGTATCAGACCTCAATTTAGTGATGCATAATATATATTAGAGAAATTTTAGAGTTTTTATCAAAATACTTGAGTTTGTGATCATTATCTTTCTACCTTGTAAGATGGCCTCCTCAACTTTTAATTTTTTTTTCAACATTATTTTGATGACATAATGGTTGCTTGTAGACAACACTAGCATATGTTACTGGTCATCTTGAGAAGAAGAGCATTTTTATCATCAACTACTATTTAATGGTCCCTTATTAGGGTTAAAGTAATTGTTCAGATAATTTTATATGTTATTCAAGGGGATGGATAGAAACCATGGATAGGGATGAGGTTCAGACCTCCCTTACTACTCTCCCCTATGTCCCCATGGTAGAATACTAAACCTCAGTCTGATGAGTAGTTTTCCATTTGGATCCATTTTGTACAAAGAGATATGGGCTTCACTCATCATCAGAGGATGTTTTAGGATCTATATTCCATCTATGACTTGAGTCTCAAGCTGGAATAGATAGTTCGTAATTATGAAGATTAAAGATACTAGTTTACAAAAGGGACTTGCAAAAGGTAAGGTGTGAGGGAGATGATGAGTCCATAAAATGACTCATTATTACTATAGTTTATGACCTTAAATATGACAAATGGTTGAGTATTATATGTAATCTTAGTATTTATAACTAGCATAAGGTAGGAAATAGATACTTTTATCTCTATAAATTCATGTAAATCTTATTCAATCTTCTTTGGATTATCTTTTAACCATTTGTATGTTTTAGGCTTCACATTTTGATATGTACATGTAATAGTAACATTTAATAAGAATTTTGAAAATATTTCATGAAGATAAGGATGATCCAATACATAGAACTAATCATCTAAAAATTAGATACACATTCTGAATATTACTATAGATTTCATTAGTCAACTACAGATTATGCCATATTACTATGAATTTCATTAGTTAGCTACAGATTTCACTTGTCAAGTACGGATTTCAATAGTTTTGTTATGGATTGACCCAATTTTCTCTAGAATTGATCATAGCTTGTTACAAAGGGTTTATATATCCTTTCCACTTTCTTCATGATAATATGTAAGACTCATTTTGACATTTCTATTTTTTTTCATGTATATAAATATTTTCCTATGTATGTTTAGTCTTCCATTTTTGGAAGTTTTTCTAGGTTGTAACTGTAAAGATAGAAGATATGAATATCATATATGTACATATTTGGTCATTATATATAGTTAGATGTGGTGGTTTTTATCTCATGAGGATCTTTTGATTCCTTGAAGAATTCATTTTAATGTCCTATTTTAGCTATATCTCCCAATATATCTAGAATATTTCCCTGTTTCAAATCAGTCAAATTGTTACCTGGATTGTAGAGATAAACAATTCATTTTGCATAGAATAAAAGGAAAAATCCATGTTGGATCTGGTATATGTGTATACGTATATAGATATTGTAATTTTGATTATTTTTTGAAATACAAAAAGCATTGCAGTAGTTTACTTTTTCAATTCATGTGTTGAAGTAACATCATAAGGCTGAGTTGATTCAAACTTGAATCTAAGAATGAGCAAAAGGAGATTTATTTTGGTATTTATAAAGTTATTTCTTGTTTTATATATATATATATATATATATATATTAAACAAGAAATAACTTTATAAATACCAAAATAAATCTCATATATATATATATATATATATATGTTGGCATAATTAAGATTGATAACCTGAAAGATAGATTGGATAATTGATGTGTTACTTTTAGTTTAGCATAAGCATTTAATTATTCTTTTAAATTATTATAACTTTGATTTTGCAAGTGTGATTTGAGATTATTTTTATTTTTTCAAGTGTGGATTTGAAACTTAGTTTGAGAGAGTTTATTTTGCAACAATGTGTGATTGTTCCCAGATTCTTCAATTTAATACAATTTGGTTTATTTATATTTTTTGTAACATTGTTTCCTTTCAGCATTAGTTTAGGATTTATAAATAAAAATATATTAGCATAACATTAAAACCCCTCCAAAATAGTACTATTAACATGAAACCAATAAGTGTCTTACTACATATAGCCTTGGACATTACCCTGGTAAGAATTGACACCAACATAAGTTAGTTAAATGAAGGGTTATAATGACACCCATTAGGGCTAGTCTAAGGATAAATAGTTGGCCAAGAAGGCCAACTACCTATAATACCTACATATGGCTTCCAAACATTCTCTCTTCACATTAACACACATAACTTATGGTGAGTGGGACTAATGTTCAATGAGGAAATGGTGATGGAGGAGAGTGGGAAACAATAGATTCAAATCTAGACTCAAAAAGAGAGAAAGGAGATAGCAATGGAGGGGTGGAGACCACATGGGCTAGTAGGTTCTAAGCTTTGTTAGATCAAGGACCAACAAAGGGAATCTCTTTTGGAACTTTCAATAGCTCAGACTCTACAAGTTCTAGATAGATGGTAGGTAAGTCATTTTGGAGTGACAAATTGATGGGTTCAATGGATAAGAAGGAAATTAGGCCTATAGATCTTCTCAAAACTATCAAGGATGGAAAAATTATTCATGTTAAAATCAACCCTTCTCTCATAAATCATGCCTCATCAAGAATGAAACATGATTTAGTAGTAAATTTTATGGGATCTAAACCCAACATTGACTCTTTTAGTTCTTGGGCAAAAGAAAAATGGATCCCTAAATGTCATATGGAAATTCTAGAAATGGTTAATAACTTTTTCATGATCATATTCACTAACCTTGAAGACTGTGTTAACATTCTTTTAGGGGGTCCTTTATTTTTAGAAAATTTGGTATTTTTCTAAAAAAATGGCACCCAGGGTTTGATCCTAAGAAGAAAAACGTCAATCTCATTCCTATTTGGGTGAGATTATCAGGGTTAACTATTGATTTTTGGGAGTAATTTTTTTTTTTAGCATCTCCAAATCTTTTGGATACCTAATTTATTTTGATTATACTACCTAAGCAAGATCCAAGTTTGTGCATGCTAAGTTTTATTAAACACTTTTCTGAACCAATAAATCCCCACATCATTATTTTTGCATACTCATTTTAGAATTAGAGATCAAAAAATTGAGTTTGAAAGATTGGCCCTTTTATGTGCTAAGTGCCATAAACTTGGGCATTCATCAAAGGTGTGCTCCTTAATCCCTAATTCTTTAGCATGGCAAAGGAAAAGAGGTGTTACTTTTAATTTAAACTAAAAGCCATAGGTTAATGATATTGTTTCAAATTTTCCATAGAAAATAGACTCAAATATATCCAATATAACCATTGATAAGGGGTAAGATATCTCTAGATGTAAATTTAAAGGAATTTATTGGTACCCAATCCATTTGACAACTAGGTGATAAGAAAAATATAAGAAAATAAGGATCCCATATTTTTTTAGATGAATTTTCATTATAATCAATTGAGGATCAGGTAAATATGAATTAAGTAGACCTAAAATTATATGCATTCATCATCTAGATCAATAATGTTGAGTTTGAAGTGCCATAGGTTTCAATTCCTCAGTCTCCAAATAATTTTGGAGTCCTCAAGCAAGAGGAGGAAAGGAAAGAGCAAGTATTTAAAGAAGATAATGTATAAGGTTATAAGAAGATGGATAATACACCCTCTACTACAATTACTGAGGAGATAAGGGAATATCAATAAATTAAAATTACTCCAAAGAATAATGCCAAGACAAAATTGAATTTAGTGATAGTCACCAAAAGAGGAAGTAAAAGTTTGGCTTACAAAACTCCACCCAAAATAGGTTAATATTCTAAGAAAGAGATTTTCATAAAACATACATAAGAAGACATAGTAGATGGATTTAAAAAAATCCTCCCTTTTAAAGGAGGTATCTCTTCCCCTAGTATTTTATCATGTTGATTTTTTCTTGTAACATCAGAGGGATGCATAGTTTAGCCAAGTAGAAAGTTTTTAGGGATTTTAGGACTAATAAACATATTATTTAAGCAAGACAAGAATTTAAGATTGAGGAAAATTTATTTTCAAACCATTAAAAGATGTTTTGGAGTGAATTTGAAGTGATTTGTGTTAGTGCATCTAGAGCATCAGGTAGGCTTATAACTTTTAGGGATTCTAAATTTATGATGGGAAAACCTATCCTCAAGTCCCAACGTCATGTGGTAGTCCTTTTTATGGATGTGATTGATAATAATGAGTGGATTTTTTCTAATGTTTATGTTCTAAATTATATTTCTTATCATTGAAAGCTTTGAGAAGATATTAGATTTTTTAGAAATAATTTCAATGATATTCATTAGATCCTATCAAGTGACTTCAATTCTCCCTTGCATAGAGGAGACAAAAAAGGAGGAAACTAAGTGTCTATAGACATTTGGAGGACTTTTCATCTTTTATTTTTGATATTGGTATGTTAGATGGACCTAAGAGGGTATAAATCTACCTAGAATAATATGAGGTTTGGTGAAAATCTCATCCAATGTAGATTAGATAGAATTTTTGTTTCTCTAGAGTGGTTAGAATCTAAGGATATATCTCTAAAAGATATTCCTAAGATTGGTTCTAATCACACTCCACTAGAGTTGAATATTATGGATTAAATTCCTAAGGTGATCAGGTATCCATTTAGAATGGAACACATGTAGTTTATGCACCCTGATATTCATGATAGGATCTCATAATGGTGGACTAAGAATGGTAGTGGATATTCTATGTTTAATCTAGCTAAAATTTTAAAAAAGGTGAAAATCAAGATTAAACAATGGAATAAGTAGGTATTTGAAAATGTGCATTTACAAAAGAAGACTATTAAAACTGAAATTTCAAAAATTGAAGAAATTGAGGATAAGCATTATGATTCATAAATATAAAGCAGAGAAAGACAACTCCTATGTAACTGCCACACTATCATAGCTAGGGAAGAATAATTATGGAGATAGAAATCTAGAAACATTTATCTCAAGAGGATAGAAATACACATTTTTTCACATGTCTACTTTGAAACATAGAAAACATAATTCTATTAAATAGATTATCATCAGATGCAGAATGTATTAATCAAGAAAGTGTCAAATTTTTCAAAAACTTGTAAAAGAATGATTTCAAGAAGAACATTAGATTTGAACATGAATTTTTATATGTGATACTAAATTTGATAAATTAGGAGGATAATTAAATTCTCATAGTAGTTACCTTGAATGAATATCTTAAATTTGTTTTTCCATAAATTTTGGGATATTATAGGAGATGATGTGGTTGTAGCTATGAATGAGTTCCTTTCCAATAATAAGTTATTAAAATAATTCAATAATGCTTTCTTAGTTCTTATCCCTAAGAAGGAAGGGGTTGTTAAATTCTCATATTTCCATCATATTAGTTTGTGTAATTATATATATAATATTATCACCAAGCTTATTGCTCTGAGGATGGAATCTATCATGAAAAAAATCATTCAATCTCAATAAGGTAGATTTATTTCAGGTAGACAAATTCAATATGAAGTGATTGTGGTTCATGAAGCTATACATTCTATGGAAAATAATCAAATGGTAGCTATGGTGCTTAAATTGGATATGACTAAAGCATATGGGATAGAGTTATATCTCAATTTGGTTTTCATGACAAATTTAGGAAAATCATTAGAGCTTGTATTACTATTATAGGTTTCATTTTCACCCTTGGAGAGGGTTATTTAGGCTCTCTCCAACTAATCTATAATATTGGGACAATTCCAGACTGTGGGTAACCTATGTTAGGGTTAAACCTTCAAATAATGCCAACTTCCTCTTGATTCTCACCTAAAACTAATGCTTCTTAGGGAAAAGGGTTATAAAAATGGTCAAAGGATCCTAATAAATCTATAAGGTTGATGCACCAAAGTTGAATAGACACTCATATAAGCTTGAACATGCACTAGATCAAAAAAAGACAACTTTGGATTATTCAATCTCATAATCTCACTAGTTGCATAAATATTTCATAGAAGAGGTTCCAAATGGAACACTAGTCTAGACCTGAAAGTTAGTTTGAAAACACCTTCAAAGAGGCAAACAAAAGGACAAAAAACTAGGAAGAATCTCCTTCATAAATTTACCATACATAAGCATGTTAAACACTAATTAAAAATAAGAGATAGGTAAAGAGTTGATCCTATTACTTAAAAAGGTAGTTCTTATAATATTTTAACAAGGTTTAACCATATCAAACGAGCACACTCTTACAAGAGTCTTGATGAGTATACTTGTCTCAACAAAGAAAATGTTAAATTATAAAAGGTAAAAACCCTTTTAATGGGAATGAGACTAGGATATATATAAGAGGAAAGATAGAAAGAAAGGATGTCCGAGCATGCTATCAAAAAAAGAAGACATTATCCTGGTCATTAATTTAACTTGAGATATTGTTGGTCAAATTCTACCCCCAAGTTTGCACCTTTTAAATTTGGCCAAGTCTAGTACTTAGCTTTTCTTAGGAAGAGATGTTCTTTGACAAATATTGTAATAAATGCAAGTCTTTTCCTTTCAGAAAGTTCATTTTGGTCTTTGATAATCCTGTGCCAAATTTCTTTGGGTTTTTGTTCTAAGCCTTTACTAAATTCTTTCAAACTTTTTATCTAAAGTATTTTTCCTTAAGTGTATTTCTTTTGGACTTTTCATTTTTAACTTTTCTGAAGGATAAATCTCTAAACAGTTACCCTACGCATTTTTTATGAAAGATATCTTTTCAAAGTCAAAGGGTACTTTGTAACTTTTTTGAAGGGTATTTTTCCTTCTGAACAATCCAATTCATCTTTTCTAAAGGGATCATTTCAAATTTATTGAAGGGCATTTCACTTTTTCTGAAGTTACTTTGCAACTTCTTCAAAGGGCACTTTTCAAGCAAGATGCCCTTAAAAAAATTCTAAAGGGTACATTTCAAAAAGTTTGAAGGGTACATTTCAAAAATTTTGAAGGGTTCTTTTGTAGGAAAATGGACCAATTTTTTTTTTGAAGGGTACTTTACAAATTTTTTGAAGGGTACCTTGCAGCTGAAATGGTCCTCTGTAAAGTTTTGAAGGGTATTTTTTAGGCAAGTGTCCTTTCCAGATGGTTTATTTAAAAATTCCAAAGGAACTATTTTGGAAAGATTGTCTGATGAATTCTTTTACAAAAAAGGTAAGAGATAAAATTTTTGAATAAAAGATCATTTCAAAAAATTTGAAGGACACTTACACCTTTTCTGAAGGAATTCTTAAAGAGAAAGTGCCCAAAATAATTTCCCTGAAGGGTAATTTTTTGGGGAAGTGTCTTCCACAGTTTTTTTGAAGGGTATCCCTCCACAATGAAGAGGACCAAATAAAAAAGCTAAAGGAAATGTTTGGGAATATTGTTCAAAGATAGCCATTGGGATTCAAATAAAGGATGATGTCCCATAGAAAGTCAATTTTAAACTATGGAGAATACCCATTATTATTCAAAAAGACTTGGAAAGAACATGAAATCAGATGTAGAGGTAACAAATGGTTAAATCTTGAGCATCTGGTGCAGACAAAGAAATAAAAATGGATAGGTTGATAGTTTGAGTCATTACTTCCATGAAATTGACAACTACAGGTCTTTAAAGGATAGTGATCAGTTAGAAAGAACATTTTCTAACTATCATCATGAGGCCCATTTCCCTCAGAAATGCGATGTGTCAACTTCTCTATTTTTAGTTTTGAATGCTCATGGATGATATTCAATAGAAGAAATTTATTGTACCACTCATGAAGGTTTTATGCCACTTACCACCATTCTCATGAATTTTTTTGGAAAAATAGACATAATGGCATAGCATGGCTCACTCATCCATCTCTCTCATGTATTTGTAGCTGATTTTTGTGTCAATGACATGTGTCCTTATTTCTCTTCAACTTCTCTTCCCTCCCTCTTCCCCAAAGTTCTATAAATTGAGCCATTTTGGCCATTGTAGAAGGACCACATTTTTGGTATTGTAAATCCCTACTAAAATGACATTGCACTTTGCTTTTAAACATTGAATACAAGACCAATTATAAGTTGTGAACTTTTGACTGAGTATGTGGGTGATGTATAGCATAGTTAAGTGATAATATCATCCTTACTCCCTTTATCCTTCATGTTTGAACAAAGCTTCTATTGTTAACAGGTCATGTGAAGTGTGTTGAATGTTTTAAACTCTCTTTCAAGTATGAAATTGTACCTATGGTGTGAAATATATGCCTTAGGTCAAGTATCTTATTGATTATTTCAAGCATGTTACCTTCATATTGAAACACTATGTTAGTATCTTTCAACACATGGAATTAGTCTTGGAAATCATTATTATTTATTATAAGTGTGATAGTTGATGGGATAAATTCTTGGTGGATCACATCTTTAGCATAATTTTTTATTTTATGCAAACTCTTGACTCTTTTCATGAAAAAGCATTATATTAGGTAATAGACACTTGAGAAGAATTTAGGGAGCTAGCACTTTTCAATCCTAGAGACTCATCTCTCTTACAAGTTCCTAAAAACTTGAGGGATGATTCAATGTTGCATCAAATTGAAATAATTTAAAAAAACATCCTAGGGTGCATAATTTTATGACAATATCACAAGTGATTCTAAGTAGTGCCTCTCCAAGGTCACAAAGTGCAAGTACTAATATAACAGATCATACTAGTCACACTACTCCTCAAAGTTAGAATGTGAGAAAGGCTACCAAACCTCCAATACAATAAGTTTAATCTCTCTCATTTCCTTCAAAAATGCAAGACAAGGTCAACACTTCCTCTCTAAACATTATTTATTCTTTGAAGAATACCAAGACAAGCATTTCTCTTTGGGAAGTATTACATATGGCTGGTCAAAAGGAAATCCTACAAGAACAACTTGATAATATCAATGTAGTTCCTCAAGCTTGAAATTACCATGGTGTGGCCCTTGCCAACACACCAAATCTGAAAATCCTTCACCTTTCTACCTTATGCTCATTTTGGGACACAAATTGATTCACAATTGCATTGTGAATAGTGGGGCTAGTACCATAGTTATGCCTAAAGTGGTTGCTGATAAATTGGGACTAAAATATAAGCCTTATAGCAAGAGTGTGTTTTATCATGATGTAACTCTATCCAAGATGGTGGGGTTTATTAAAGGTTTGAAAGTCTTCCTACATGATTGTCCAAGTTGCCCATCCTACAAGACATTATGGTGGTTGATATTCCAACTCATTTTGTTATTTGATTATCAAGAGACTTCATGACTAATATTGGAGGGTATCTTATATTTGATAGGTCTTTCTAGCTTTTATAACAAGATATAGAGCTAAAGTAACTATAAGAACATATCCCTTGGCAAGGTTCCATATTAAACCATATGTGGAAACAAGTTCAATTTAGAATTGTATGATTAGTGAGCAAGAAGAAGGTGCCATTAGTGGTGAAACATCCTTTCCCCTTAAAGGTATTTCTGGCCTCTTTCTTGATGAGTATGGTACTAAAAATTATGATCATGAACCCTATACATTCATCTAAGAAACTAAATTAAGAGTATATTGTATGCATGAGAAGAACATTCATATACCATCACTCACTAATGAGGATCATGAACATCAATGGATATGGGAAATGTTTTTTTATGGAGATGGTGTCATGTTGGTTTCTCCTTCAAATAACCAATATTACTCTTCATATAGATTCCATTTTAGTTTTACTTATAATGCAATAGAATATGAAGGCTTGGTTCATGGCCTCCAATGGGCAAAGAGAAAGGGAATCAAGAATTTGAAGGTATATGGAGATAGTGAATTTATTATACATCAAGTGAGGAACCAAGTTATAGCCAAGAACCCTTTAATTAAGTCCTAAAAACATAGGGTGTGGGATCTAATTGAAGACTTTGATTCTTTTAATATCCAACCTATACCAAGAGACACAAATAAACATGTTGACAGGTTGGCTGTGATAGGAACACATGTTGATATAGTTAATGATGTAAGTAAATAAAAGGAAAAACCTCACATCAAGGTCATTTTGGGACATATTATAGATAATTAAGTGTCTTGGAAAGTGTTTGAGAGTGATAAACACATTGTACACTTCATTAAAAATTAATCAAAATCTTCTTCAAAGAATAAAAAAAACTTCACAATCAATATGAAGAACAAGTTATCTAGCTGAAGACAAACAAGATACCAAAGGGGCTGGTTAATTTGGAGAGTGTGTTAAATGAAGATGATAAAAGAAGGAAGGAAAGGGTAAGCATGTATACAAAAGAAGATAACTATGAAAGGATTTTAATATTTAAAGACAAAATTCTAAAAATTGGTCAAATATGTTCTCTTTATCAAAAGTAGGCCTTCATTGAATTGTGTAAAGAATTTCATGATATTTTTACTTGGGAATACAATGATTTAAAAAGTTTTGATCCAATTCTAGCTCATCACACCATTGAGTTAGAACTTGGAGCTAAACAATTTAGGCAAAAGCAAAGGCCTATCAATACCAAGATAGAGGAATTAATGAAAAAAGAGCTCACCAAATTGATTGAGTCTAGGATTATTTTTCCTATCAAACACTCAACTTGGGTAGCTAACCTTGTATCTATTTTAAATAAGAGTGGATAGATCAGTATTTGTGTGGAATTTAGGGATATGAATATATTTTCAAAGACCATTATCCACTACCTTCCATGGAGTAAATTTTTCAAGTGGTTTTAGATTCTCAATGCTTTTCACTACTTGATGGCTATTCAGGTTATAACAAAATATTGGTGAATGATGAGGATCAATTCAAGATAAAATGCACCAAAAATAGGGAAATTTTTCATATATAAAGATGCCTTTTGGTTTGTCTAATGCTGGTGTTACCTTCCAAAGAGCAATAGACATGGATTTTAATGGTTTGATCAATGAGTTTTTTATTGTATACCTTGATGATATAGATATTTTTTCCAAGGATGGTAATGACCACATAAAACATCTAAGACAAGTCTTTGAGAAGTGTAGAGAGTTTGGAGTTTCTCTTAATCCAAAAAAAATTATTTTCTCTATTCACAAAGGTAAGTTATTGGGTCACATTGTGTCAAAATAAGGCTTGTTATTGATCCTGAAAGGATTGAATCCATTATAGGCTTGTCTTTGCCTCTACATAAGAAATTTTTGTAAAGTTTCTTAGGAAAGATCAACTTTTTAATAATGTTTATTCCAATATTTGCTACTTTGGTGAAGCCTATTATAAACATGCTCAAGAATAACTAAGCTTTTGGTTAGACAAAAGAAGGCAAGAATAGTTTTGAGGAAATCAAACAAAAAATTACCCAATATCCTACTCTCTTGAACCCAAACTTTGCCAAGGATTTCATACTCTATAATTTTTCTAACCTTGACATAATCTAAGCTATGATTATGCAAAATAATGATGAGGAAGTTGAATAACCCATTGCATTCTTTAGTCAAGTATTGGAAGATTATGAGTTCAATTACACATTTGTTGAGAAGTAGGCTCTAGCTATGATAAGAGATTTGAAGAAGTTTAGGCATATGGTTTCAAATAATGAGATACATGTCATGGTCTCTCATCCTAGCACCAAAGAGTTCCTCCTAATCAAAGACCTCAATGAGAAGAGAGCTAGGTAGATCACAAAGGCAATGGAGTATGATGTTAATATCAAGGTAACAAACTTGGTAAGAGAAAAGGGTTTGTGTAAACATCTAGATTCAGATCTTCAAGGGATAAGAGAAGAAGTCTTGTTCAATCAAGTTCATCCCCAACTAGTTGGTCACATACTAATTCAAAGTTGGACATAAGACATCATTGGTTTCCTCCAAAATAGTGATTATCCTAATGGTTGAACAAGTCACAAACAAGGTATTTTAGATTGAAAACCATTCCTCATTGTCTTGTAGATAGTATTCTCTTTTGGAAGGATGTGAATGGTGTGCTACTAAGGTGTGTTGACAATGATTAGTTTGGCATCTTATTGGAAAATTTTCACAATGGTGTAGATGGAGGTCATTTCTCCCTAAAAATAATAGCTGCAAGGATAATGAGGGTTGGGTATTATTGGCCTAGCCTTTTCAAGGATTATTTCTCTTGGGTTAGAATGTGTTCTCAATGTGCCTTCCTTGTAGGCAAATAAAAACTTACATCCCTTCCATTTAACCCTATCTAGATATACCAACCTTTCATGTAATGGGGCCTTGATTTCATTAGCATGATCAACCCTCCATCAAGTATAGGACACAAATGGATATTGACTACTACTAACTACTTCACAAGATGGGTAGATGTTGTTGCATTGAAGAAGGCAAATGAAAATTTAATCTTAGAGTTTTATGAGAGTATCACAACAAGATTTGGGGTTACCTATACTATCATTTCTAATAATGCACTTACTTTCATAGGTGTTAAAACTTTTGAGTGGGAAACTAGGAATGAAGTTTACTTGAGTACCTCATCCAACTATTACCCTCAATGTAATGGATTGGTTGAGTCTACTAACAAGAATCTCATCAAGATAACTAAAAGTACATTGGAGAATAATCAAAGAGCATGGCACACCATGTTGAAGATAGCCTTATGGGCTGATAGGATTACTCTTAAGAGATCAATTGGTAACTCTCATTTTATTCTTGTTTATGGGAGAGAAGCTAGGTTATCCGTCTCTCAAGAGCTCCCTACTTTAGGACTTGCACATTAGTTGGAACTACTTGAAAATACTCCAATAGCAGTCAAATTGATAGAACTAATGCAAATGCAAGAAGTAAGGGACAATGAACATAAGACCATGTAACACTAACAAGTACTCATGAAGAAGCCCTTTGACAAAAGATTAAGTACAAGAGTGTTCAAGGAAGGTAACTTGGTTCTAAAATGGGATGAGAAAAGAGTAAAATTGGGTAAACATACAAATTTTTATGCTTTATGGAGTGGCCCTTACATCATTAAAAAGTGCAAGCAAATCAACTCCTTTCAGTTGACCAAGATGAATCGAGAAGAATTGCCTATCCCTATGAATGGGATACATCTAAACTTTTATATTTAGTCCCTACAAGTCTGTCTTATAAATATTAGCATAGGTGTGTGTGTTTAGTCTAGTTTTGTTTTGATTTGTTATGTTACCTAAGTGCTTTGTAGCGTATGTGTATTTCTTTCATTTTGTTTTATGTGTGTCTTGCATAAAGTCAATTATCTTGTGGTCAATCTAAGTTCTATTAATTCTACCCCCAAGTTTTCACCTTTCAAATCTAGTCAAGTTTAGTACTTAGCTTTTCTTCAGAATAAATGTTCTTTAACAAAGCTTGCAACAAATACAAGTCTTTTCTTTTCAAAAAGTTCATTTTGGTCTTTGTTAAGCCTGTGCTGAATTCCTTTGGGTTTTTTTTAAGCCTTTGCTTAATTCTTTTGGACTTTTTCTCTGAAGCATTTTTCCTTAAGTGTATTTCTTTTAGACTTTTCATTTCAAAGTTTCATGAAGGATAAGTCTCCAAAAAGTTACCCTGTGCATTTTTTCTGAAAGATATATTTTCAAAGTCAAAGGGTATTTTGTAACTTTTCCAAAGGGTATTTTTCCTTCCAAACAGTCCAATTCATCTTTTTCGAAGGGATCATTTCAACTTTCCTAAAGGGCATCTCACTTTTTTCAAAGGTACTTTGCAACTTCTCGAAAGGGCACTTTTCAAGCAAGATGCCCTTTACAAAAAGTCTAAAGGGTACATTTCATAAATTTTGAAGGGTACATTTCAAAATTTTGAAGGGTTCTTTTTCAAGAAAATGGACCAAACAAAAATTTTGAAGGGTACTTTGCAACTTTTTTGAAGGGTACCTTACAGCTGAAATGGTCCTCCATGAAGTTTTGAATGGTATTTTTTAGGCAAGTGTCCTTTCTAGACAGTCTATTTTAAAAGTCTAAAGGAATTCTTTCAGAAAGATTGTCTAATGAATTATTTTTAAAAAGGGTAAGAGACAAAAATTATGAAGAAAATATCATTTTAGAAAAGGTGAAGGACATAACTTTTTCAAAGGAATTCTTGTAGAAAAAGTGCCCAAAATAATTTATTTGAAGGGTAATTTTTTGGGAAAGTGTCCTCCACAGTTTTTCCAAAGGGTATCCCTCCACAACAAAGAGGACCAAATAAAAAATCCAAAGGAAATGTTTGAGAAGATTGTCTAAGATAGCTATTGGGATTCAAATAAAGTATGATGGCCCATAAGACAACAATTTTAAACTATAGAGAATAACCATTGCTATTCAAAAATACTTGGTAGGAACATGAATGCAGACGTAGAGGTAACAAATGTTTTAATGCATGCATCTGGTGTAAACAAAGTAAGTAAATTGGGCGGGTTAATGGTTTGAGTCATTGCTTCCACAAAATTGATAACTATAGGTGTCTAGAGGATAGTGAGTAGTTAGAAAGAACATTTTCTAACTATCATCATGAGTTTTATTTCCTTCAATAGTGTGGTGTGTCAACTTCTCTATTTTTAGTTTTGAATGCTCTGGATGATCTTTGATAAAAGCAGTTTCTTGTGGCACTCCTAAAGGTTTTATGCCACTTGCCACCATTCTCATGAATTATTTTAGACAATTAGACCTACTAGCATGGCATGGCTCACTCATCCATCTCTCTCATGTATCTGTAACTAATGTTCATGTCAATGACACATATCCTTTTGTCTCTTCAACTTCTCTTCCCTCCCTCTTTCTCAAAGTTCTATAAACTGACCCATTTCAGCCATTACAGAAGGACAACATTTTTAGTATGGTGAATCCCTACTGAAATGACATTGCACTTTACTTTTGAACATTGAATACAAGACCAATTTTTAGTTGTGAACTTTTGTCTGAGTATGTGAGTGATGTATAGCGGAGCTAAGTGATAGCATCATCCTTACTCTCTTTATCCTTCATGTTTGAATAAAGGTTATGATGTTAATAGTTCATGTGAAGTGTGTTGAATGTATTAAACTCTCTTTTAAGTATGCAATTATACCTATGGTGTGAAATCTGCCCCTTAGGTCGAGTATCTTGTTGATTGTTTCAAGCATGTTACCTTCACATTGAAACACCACATTAGTATCTTTCAATGCATGGAATTAGTCTTGGAAAGCATTGTTATTTAGTATAAGTGTGATATTCAGTGGGATAAATTCTTGGTGTATCACCTCTTTAGCATAGTTTTCTATTTTATGCAAACTCTTGACTCTTTTCATGAAAAAGCATTAGATTGGGTGATAAACACTTAGAGAAGAATTCAAGGAGCTATCCTTTTTAAATCCTAGAGACTCATCTCTCTTACAAGCTCCCACAAACTTGAGGGATAATTCAATGTTGCATAAAATTAAAGGAATTTCATAGAATGTCCTAGGGTGCATAATTTGATGACAACAACTACCACCTTTTTTGATCAATCAAATCACTACTCATGGCTTGTTAAGTGAAAAAATCCCTAAACATTCTGAGGATGCATTGAATTCTCTAAGCTATATTTTCTAACACTAGATCTTTCCTTTGATCCTTCATGTCATCACTCACTTGAAGACAAAACCTCATGCTCATGGATCTGACTGAATCATGGCTTTGTACCTTTTAGGTAGTTGCTTGTCAAAATTATGGCCATGCTAAAGGATGAAGACCCTTTGCATTAATCATGTCTCTAATTTATCTTCATGTTTGGATCATAGTTATATTTATAAGTGGAAAACCAATCTAAGATTATTATTTTTCCTATAGTTTCCATATTAGTATAGACCTATAGACAACATAAACTTTTCCTTGATCTAAATAGATCCAAATAGACACACTTTATCTCTAAAAGAGCTAAAAGTTCATTGTACATAGATCCTTCTTTAGAAATGGTAAACCAATTACAAGAATGAACCCTATAGGTCATAAAAGCTCAAACAAGAGATAAATATTTAGCTCTACTGGTGGTCCCTTATGTTCCTTATATCCTACTATAATAATTAGGCTGTTCCATGGCATTTGAATGAGCTTTAATGGTGTTAGGATGACCATGAAAAACCTTACTATCCATGGTCAAAAATAGTTTCTCAACCTTTATCAAGAATCTTGGGCTCACCTTTGCTCTAATTGGTTATTTAAATCTGACTTAGCTCATTGACACATTGACTCAAATCATTCCATCAATTTTAATATGTATGAATGCCCATAGATCATCGATCTTCTATCAGTTGAATGTGTTGTTGGCACTTATCATGCACACATTCACCCTTGAGATTCACTGACCCTTTGACTTTTGATCATCATTAGATATGAATGTATGATGTAATGTAGATCGTTAGATCAATTGGGACCCACTATTTGAAAGCTAATGATTAGTTCATGATATTAAAATTGACATCCTCAGTCCCATAAAATGATGTTCACATGACCATCATTAATAGTCACATGATCATTAAATTTAACCTTAAATATATTTCCTTTGCTCTATCTAAAACTTGATGTCTGCATGAACATCTTATGCTTTTTGACCAACTTTGAAGGCTTAGATATTAAAGTATAAGAATCATGGAGGCACCAAATTTGTAGGAGATGTTATTAGGGTTAAAAAAACAAACCCATTTTATCCATTAGTTCCAAAAACATTCAAGATGAAGATATTAAATGTTCAAGTTGGCTAGTCCATTTTTGTTTCTATGTGATGTCTTGGTGATGGTCAAGCTCATTTGGCTATGTAAAACATAGAAGTGTCTAATTGAGGAGCCAATTTTGATTATGTATAAATTTATTTGTGCTTTAGCAGAGGATATGGAACTCGATGCATAACAACTAAGGACCAAGATGAACAAACCCATGTGGCCATTTTCCATTGCAACTATCACACGTTTGAGATATGTCCTTGTCAAGATGCTCACTTGGCTCTGTTTGAACTTCTTTGAAAATGGCTAAGTGTGAAAAAACAATGAAATTTCACTGAGAGGCCAACTTTGGATCTTTATATCTTTTATTTCACTTTGGTAGAGGATCTAAAACTTGGTGAATATGTTCTTAGGACTAAAATTAAAAAACCCATGTGATAATTTCCCCTTAAAACTACATGCATGTGAGATATAACATCGATAAACTACCTGCTCAAAATTTATGCCACTAGCCCCAAAATGTCTATATGAACATAATGAGGAACTAGATGGATCCCTTACATTTTCACACTTTTTCCAAGCACTCCTAACATCTTAAATGGTCTTTAAAACCTATCTATCTACTCATACATTAGCAACCTGATCTATCTAGGTAAAATCTTGGTATGTGTATAAAACATGGCCAACATCTTTGGTGACTCATAGGGAAGCATGCGAGAACCCAAACCATTTGCCTTATCTAGTCTATTGGGCATGGAGTCATTATCCTTTGTAACTAATTTAAACCTCTCTTTAAGTAATAAAGATCAAGAAAACAAAACAAAATGCTTGAGGAATTTTAGAAAAGGAAACAAAAGAATAGAAAATAAAAGTGCACAAGGCACTTAGAGGAAAGCATAAAAACTACTCTAATATATACAATATGTTACAATGGATGCAATGTTATTCAATAACATGGATTTAAATGAATACCAATATGTGGGATGGGTAGCACCTCTCCATACATTTGGGTAAACTAAAAAGCATTATGTTCTTTGCATCCATGGACCAAATAGGGACCACTCCACAAGTTGTCAAACTTGGTATGGTTGCCTAGTTTATCCTTATTCAAATTCCATTTGAGGTCTAGGTCCCCTTCCTCAAAGCTCCTTATTGTATATCTCTTTTCAAAGGCCCTCTTGACCTAAGCTTGATGTGATTCCAAATTTTTCATAGCAAGGTCCTTAGTTTCTTCTAGTTTCATGAGTTCTATCATTCTCACATTCATGGGCTCACCCTCCATCAACTCAAGATGATGGACTAATTATAATGCAAGAAGCTCAAGGGAGATAAGAAATTTAGATTATCTTCCATACATAAGAACATATGTATAATTACCAATGGTGGTTTTAGGAGTCACCATATCATCCCACAAGGTTATCTTTAGCTTAGTGTGTCATGTTCTTTAATTCTCTTCCATGGTCCTCCTAATGATCCTCAGCAAATTATTGTTTGCGATCTCTGTTAGTCCATTTCCTTAAAGATAGTAGTTAGAAGAGGTGTTGAGGTAGATTCCTAGATTGAGATCCCACTCACTTGTTTTCATACCAAGGAATGCTAATCCATTATTATAAATTATGGTGTCTAGGATACCAAACCTAGTTACAAAGTTGTCATAGAAATACTACACCTTCACTAACCTCCTTCAAAGCAATGGCTTCCACCAACCTAGTGAAATAGTTAATTTTAGTGAGTACCCATTTATGCCCTACACTTTATGGTGGATTTATCATCCCTATGAAATCTGACCCCTATTGCATGAAGGTTTGCTCCACCTGAATAAGATTAAGTGGAAGGGTTACTAGTTTTTGCTTTCTTACAAAGAGGACACACTTATGGCATTTTCTAATCCATGCATGAGCATCCTTAAAAATATTGGACCAATAATAAAAATCCCTCATTACCTTTATTGTGGTAATTTTGGGTACAAAATGACCTCCTATAAGTCCATCATGGAATTTCTCCAAGAGTTTGATCACTTGGTCATCATCTATGCATCTAAGGAGTACCCCATTGAGGTCCTTTCTAAAAATAACACCATAAAATAATTCATAAGGTATAGAGCCTGAAATACCTTCTATTGGCTCTATCCAAACCTTGGGGGAATTATCATGTTGCTAGGAAGTAGGTCATATATTGAAGCCAACTCTCTTAAAGTGGAGTTGTACCTTCTTGTAAGTTGTCTTAGGTCACCAAATAGCTTCCTTATTTATTGGAGGTCATTCACCATGTGTTCACACAAGCCCTTATCCTTGACCAGATTGGTGACCTTGATCTCTATTCCATATTATTTGACATTTATGATCCATCCTACTTTCTTCTCATTCAAATCCTTGTTAAGGAGGAAATCCATAATTCTAGGATGAGACACCATAATATGGATCCTATTGTTGGAGAGCATGGGCTTGAACTTCTTGAGGCTTCTCAAGGCTACAAGAACTTACTTCTCAATGAAGGTGTACCTCACCTCATATCCTTATATCCCTTAACTAAAAAAGGTAATTAGCTACTCTTTTGCTTCACCATTTTTTTGCATCAACATAGTTGATATGTTGTCAATGTTAGCAAAGGTGTATAAAATGAAGTCCTAAGAAAAATTAGGATTCAAGAGTGAGGGTGCTTGGGAAATATCCTACTTGATGGCTTAAAAATCTACCTTACCTTTATTAAACCAAGCAAACACTTGGCTTTTCTTCAGCATGGTAGTGATAAGCTTGACCAAGTTTGTAAAACTAGGTATGAACCTTCTCACAAAGTTAATCTTTCTAAGGAAGCTCTGGATCCCCTTTCTATGCTTTGGCAAGGATAAGGCTGAGATAACACTTACTCTATTAGAGTAAATAGATAATCACTCTTTCAAAACAATATGACCTAGGAGTTTGCCTTCATGCATATAGAACACACATTTTTGGGGATTTAAAGAGATCTCATACTCTCTACATCTATGAAATATTAGACTCAAATGATTCATGTGTTCACTATCATTCTTAGAGAAGACTGTAATGCCATCCAAGTAGATTAGAACCATTTTATTTAATAGTCATTGGAAGGCCATGTCCAATGCTCTTTGAAAGGTTTCCCCAGCATCAGATAATCTAAAAGGCATATTTTGATAAGCAAATGTCCCTCACTTGGTGGTGAATTCAGTCTTATACTGGTCCTCTTCTCTCAACAACACTTGGTTATAACCTAAATACCCATCTAAGAGAGAGAAGTGTTTTTAACTAGTAACTACTTGTAGGAGTTACTCCATGAATGGTAGAGGTTAATGATCCTTCAAATAAAACCTATTAAAATCCTTAAAGTCCACACATAGTCTGATCTCCCCACTCTTCTTTCTGATAACTACTAGATTAGATACCCTTGAAGAGTGTTTGATTGGGAAGATGGCCCTAGATTCAATAATCTCGGTAAACTCCTTTCTCATGAGCTCTTTAATATTGGGATTTATGGGCCTTTGCTTCTACCTAATAGGCTTGGAATTAGCCTTTAGCTATATTGTGTGTTGGACCAGATTAGGATCAAAACCCCTTAGGTTAAGATATTATCAATCAAAGATGTCTACGTATTCCTTATAGAGATCTATGAAAGAATGCCTTTCATCTTTAGTGCTTACCTTTCGAATCTTGAGGAGCTTATCTTTAAAGATAAGAACTCTTTCATAGTTCTCTTCATTAGTTGACATGACTGCTTTATCCTTCCTCATATGGTCCCCTTCATGAAAGAGACCTTCTAGGGCGACTAGCCCTTTAGGATGCTTGTTGGACCTTAATTGAATAATTTAATCCTTGTATTGATGTTATAATTTTTATTGGTTGAGGGAGGATAATTATGATTCTTAATACAAGAAACATGCAATTTATTTGTCATTTTTAAAGGCCTACTAGTGAGCTTCATTATCTAACATTGATAGTATTATTACCACTTTAACATGTGGTCAAACTTGGGTCCTTTTCAAATCATTAGGGATGTCAAAATGAGCCCCCATAGTTACTAGCCTATTAGCATGTTGATTTTGTCCTCTCACCACTGATTAGATGTTGAAAGCCTCAAAGTCCTCAATGAGGTCCCACACTCTATGCTTGTAGGACTTCATTAAAGGGTTCTTAGTGGCATTCTAACTTTGACCTGATGTACAACCACTTCACTATCCCCATAGAATTTTAATTACTTGATCCTTCTCTTATTAGCCCATTAAAGGCCATGGATGATACCTTCATATTTTTCTACATTATAAGGGTAGCTAAATTGGAACCTATATGAAGAGAAGTACTTATCATTTAAATTAAATATTAACATGACACCCACACCCACCCTGTGCTTACTCCTTGAGCCATCAAAGAATAACTTATATAGACCATTAGGGTCTTCTTGAGGCCTCACAAGGGATGTCATAGGCTAGATTTATTCATACAAATAATAGACACCCAAGTCCTTTTCTTCAACACCTTCTAAGGGGTCCACCAACTGGATGTCATTCCATAACTCATCCAAGAACATGTTTGTTACCTCTTTTAGATGAGTGTTCAAATCTTGCTCCATTGAAAATTCATCCTCATCAATGATGGTGAAATTATTGTTAACATTATTTTTTCCATAGGGATCTCTATGGAATTATGCAATGGTCTCAACTTTGATTAACACTTTGATCCCATACCTTATCCTGAATGTCATATAAGACAAGTCTACTTTAAGATAACCCCTATCTTTATTATGAACTCTTTGGATAATCATAATGTAAGCGAGGAGGAATATCCAAGATTAATACATCTTGAACCATCGAGATGCTAGGAAAAACTTGTAGGGTCACATTGAGGTCCCTAATTATGCTAGATGGCTTGGGAGAAAAAACATCAAGTTGCAACACTCCTTTGTACTATGGCTCATATTTCAGACCCAACTGATCAGCTATGGACTTTAGCATCACTTAGGTACTAGCCCCACTATCCACTAGGAAATTGTGTAATAAAGAGATTCCAATGATTACTAAAATATAGAAGGGAGTAAGCTTGACTAATTTACCTAATTGTCCTTCATTTGGCCCTTTAGATGCATTAGTGAAAACTTCATTTACCTTGTTTGATAGCTTGTCTATAACATTGATCTTTGACAGTCCTTCTTGAAGTATGTCTACCTAGATAGGCATGGAGAGCATATCCCATATGGACACACTCACATTTGAATTTTTCATTTGTTCAAAAATGTGGATAGGTGAACCATCAACCTTTACTTGTGCTTTGGGAGCCACCACTATTATTTATTGAACTTGTGAACCTTAGGGCATGAAAAGATTCCCTTTGCTCTAATTTTTTGGAGGTGCTAGAACCTTTGGAGTGATATTAGGTTCACTTGGATTTATCAATGAAGGAGTAATGGTGGGAAGCTCTTTGACTACTTCTCAATTACCATTCATGTTCCTTATTTTAAATCTTGTATTTGATGCCACTAGAATATAGGCTTGACTTAAACTAGCCTACTATTTGGCTGCATATCACTCTTCTTGTTCACAATTCATCATTATAGCATCTACCTAATTTGGTCCCTAATTTGAACCTTGACCTCGTAGAGGATCCTTTAGCTTGGTCATCATAGGTGCCTCTACATTTTGGGTCATGAGAGCTTTTTTGTATCAAAAATTATCAACCTGCTACCATTGATCATTAAAGGCTTGGTTAAGGTCAAAATTTAGGATAATATGTTGACTAAAGGATTGGTTCCAAGGCATGGTATCATCCAATTCTTGAGCCACATTATTTTGAACTAAGACCAAGGAGTTGGAAATACTATCAACATTAGGATTGTAGCTATTCTACCTATTTTAGCCATGATGCCCTTGTTATTGGTTTTGACTTTGGCCCTAACCTTGGTAGTTCCCCATATATGGTGGCCTAGTTTATTGAAAGGCCTGTTGTTGAGGCTGATATGAAATTTGACAAGGCATATTGAAATATTTTTGTCTTTTGACATGTACTAGCTTATTCCCCAAGGACTAAAACATGCTTTTGAGCTCTTGAAAGTTCTTCTGCTCTAGTAAATCACTATATCCACTAGTAGAAGCTTTCTCTTGCTTTGGTGTAGGGATTACAACAATTTTTGGTATAGGAGGAATGAAATCCAATGGAGAGATAGAAATAGGAGGTGGTATGATTTCAATAAATAAGGGCATTGGAGGTCTGGGTGTAAGTTTGCTAGCGTGCACTAGACAATTTTATGCCTTAATGGCCACCCTATATGCATCTGGAAGTATATTTCCTCCCATAGATTAGATCATCACTGCTATGTCAATATTTAAATCCATTAAATAATATGGGAAGGAAAAGTTATGGATTGGTATAACTATGACTAGGATTCTATCCTAAGTCTTTTGGAACCTTGTGTTGAAGTCTTGCATGACTTCATGAGGAACTCTCTTAATGGTAGTTAGTTGCTCTATAAGTTACAAATGGTCAGTTTTGTCCTCAAATATTTTACACAAGGCCTCCCCTAATTCATCCCATATTTGAATAGAGTTAGCAACAAGGCATGGATACCAATCTAGGGCCTTCCCTTTGAAAGAAGTAGCTAGCATCCTAATAGCTATATTCTCCTCAGTGACATTATGGATATTGTAAAAGTTGGCTATGTCCATGAGGTGCTCAAGGGGTGTTATAGCTTGGTCTCCAATGTAATAGGGGACACATTTAATTGGTGCAACTAACATAGGAACATAGTGATCAAAGGATAGAGGGATTTAGCCATTAAAAAGACTTCTTACAGGGGTAGGCCTTAAAAATGACATAGGAGCAAAATTTCCTTGATATGGATGTGTATTAGCAAACCTTAATAATTTTTCTGAATTTAAAGGTAGTTCAACAAATTCAAAGGGAATACCTCTTAAATATGACCTTATTATTACCTTTGGCATGAGACAAAACTACTATTCTACACTAGAGTGTTGATTCTTCCTTTTGGAGTTGCTAGATGCTATTGTTTGGGAGCTTAACTACTATAAATTTAATAAAACTATGATCAATCTTTGATCAATCTTCCTTTTGAAAGAAATATGTTCCATAGATCATCCCAAAAACTATTATAGGCTTAATTTGAACCCTTAAAGAGGGTTATTTAGGATTTATCTAACTAAGCTATAATATTAAGACAACCCTAGGCTGTGGGTAACCTATGTTGGGGTTGAACCTCTAGATAAGGCTAACTTCCTTTTGATGCTCACCTAAAACTAATGCTAAACTAATGATTAATAGGGAAAAGGGTTATAAAAATGGTCAAAGGCTCCTAATAAAGCTATAATGGTGATGCACCAAAGTTGAATGGATACTCATATAAGCTTGAACATGCACTGGATCATCAAAAGACAAGTATGGCTTACTCAATCTCACAATCTCACTAGTTACATAAATATTTCATATAAGAGGTTCCAAATGGAACACTAGTCTAGACATGTAAGTTAGTTTGAAAACACCTTCAAAGAGGCAAGTAAAAGGACAAAAAACTAGGAAGAATCTCCTTCACAAATTTACAATACACAAGTATGTTAAACATTGATTAAATACAAGAGATAAGCAAAGAGTGGATCCTATTACTTCAAAAGGTAGTTCTTACAATATTTTGATAGGGTTTAACCATATCAAACAAGAACACTCTTGTAAGAGTATCAATTAGTATCCTTGTCTCAAAAAATAAAATGCTAAATTCTAAAAGCTGAGAACCCATTTAATGGGAATGAGACTAGGATATATAGAAGATGAGAGACAAAAAGAAAGGATAAGCGAGCATGCTATCAGAAAAAGAGAACATTGTCCTCAGTCATTAATTAAACCTAAGCCACCACCTTTTTTGATCAATCAAAACACTACCCATGGCTTTTTGAGTGAGAAAATCCCTAAAGGTTCTGAGGATGCATTGAATGATCCTAGCTATAATTACTAACACTAGACCTTTCCTTTGATCCTTCACACCATCTCTCACTTGAAAAAAAAACATCATGCTCATGGATCTAATCAAATCATGGATTTATGCCTTTTAGGTGGATGCTTATCGATATTATGGCCATGCTAAAGGATGAAGACCCTTTGCATTAATCATATATTTGCTTTATCTTCATGTTTGGATCATAGGTCTATCTATAGGTGGAAACCAATCTAAGGTTATTAGTTTTCCTATAGTTTCCATATCATTATAGCCTATAGACCACATATCATTTTTATTGATCTAAATATGTCCAAATAGACACACTTTATCTCTACAAGATCCAAAATTTCATTGTACATGGATCTTTCTTTAGAAATGGCAAACTAATTACAAGAATGAACATTGTAGGTTGTAAAAGGTTAAACCAAATATCAATATTTAGATATAATGGTGGTCCTTTATATTCCTTATATCCTATGACATCAGTTAGACCACTTTATGGCATTTTAATGAGCTTAAATGGTGTCAGGATGACCCTAAAAAACCTTATTGTCCATGGTCAAAAATAGTTTCTCAAACTCTGTCAAGAATCCTAGACTCACCTTTGCTTTAAATGGTTATCAAAATCTAACTCAAATCATTGACACATTGACTCAACTCACTCTATTGATTTTAATCTATATGAATGCTAGTGGATTATCGATCTTCTACTAGTTGAATGTGTCATTGACACTTGTCATGCACACATTTGCCCTTGAGATTCATTGACCCTTTGACTTCCTCTCACTATTAGATTTAAATGTAGGATGCAATGTAGACCATTAAATCAATTAGGACCCACTATTTGAAAGCCAAAAACTAGTTCATGATCTTAAAATTAATGTCCTCACTCCAGTCAAATGACATTCACATGGTCATCAATGATGATCATGTGATCATCAAATTTAAGCTCAAATAAATTTCATTTTTTTATCTAAAACTTGACATTTGTGTGAATGTCTTATGATTTTTTACCAAATTTTAAGGCTTGGATATTGAAGTGCAAGAATCATGGAGGCACCAAATTTTTAGGAAATGTTCTTGGGGTTAAAAGGAACAAACCCATTTGATCCAATAGTTATGGGAGAATTCAAGCTGAATATATTAAATTCTCAAGTTGGCTGGTCCATATCTACTTCTATGTGATATCTTGGTGATGGTCAAGCTCATTTGATCTACTTCTATGTGATATCTTGGTGATGGTCAAGCTCATTTGGTTAAGTATGGAAAACTTAGTGAAATCTAACTAAGGATCCAATTTTGATCATGTATAATTTCATTTGTACTTTAACATAGGATCTAGAACTTGAAGCATAACAACTAGAAACCAAGATGAACAAACCCATGCTAATTTTTTCCCATGTAACTATCATAAATGTGAGATATGGCCTTGTAAAGATGCTAATTTGGCTCTGTTTGAACTTCTTTGAAAATGGCTAAGTATGGAAAAATAATGGAATTTGGTTGAGAGGCCAATTTTGGATCTTAATATCTTATACTACACTTTGGGGAGGAATATCAAACTTGGCACATATGTTTTTGGGACTAAAATTAATAGACCCATATGACCATTTTCCCCTAAAACTACACATGTGTGAGATATAACATTGGCAAATTTCCTACTCAAAATTTTTACCACTAGCCTTAAAATGTCTGTATGAACACAATGAGGAACCAAATGGATCCATTTCATTTCCACAATTGTTCCAAACACTCCTAACATCTTAAAGGGTTTATTCAATGTATTTATCTTCTCATACATTAGCAACTTGATCTATTTTGGATAAGCTTGGTATGTGGGCCAAAAATGGCCAACAATTACCACTTGTATGTTCTCTATTTTGGTAAATGGGGTGGTGCATGGTTTATTAAAAATTGCTAAAGGTTTGAGATAGGGGGATCCTCTTTCCCCATTCATATTCATCATTATGGTAGAATCACTGAGTATATTCATTACTAACACTTTTGCTACTTCATAGTTGAAAGGTTTTAAACCAACAAGGTCGGTAGATTTGATGACACATCGACAATTTATAGATGACACCATTATCTTGGATGAAGAATCTATGTAGGAAGTGAAAAACATTAAAAATATTTTGGTGATGTACAAATAGGCCTTTAATAAGAAAATCAATTTTGATAAAAGTTTAGTGTATTTCTTTAATATGTCAGTGGCTAGACAAGCTAGAATATCTACCCTTTTGGGCTACCAAATCAAGGAACTTCCTTACTCATATCTAGGAATGGCTATCTTTAGTAACCAACTTTAGGTGATAGCATGAAATCCTTTTATTGAGATATTTCAAAAAAATATCATAGGTTTGAAAGGTAAGCTCTTATCCCAAGCTGGCAAAGTTCTACTAATTAGGAGTGTGTTTTAAAGCCTCCCAATTTATATTCTCTCACTTTTTATTTTGTCTAAAGGAGTAGAGGATAAATTAAATAAAATTCAACAAAAATTTCTTTGGGCTAGTATAGAAGAAATAGAAAAAATTCATCTTGTTACTTGGAATAAGGTTTGTTCTAAGAAAAGATATCGCAGACTTGGATTGAAGAATTTACACTTGATGAATAAAGCTCTAATTTTAAACTTTGTATGGAGATTCATTAAGTAAAATATGGTTTGGGGTAAAATCATTTTTTTAAAGTATTTAGAAGGAAGGTAACTGATCTACATTCTTATATATGACCACTTTGTTTGGGTTTCAAATGTCTAAAACTTCTTGATCTTAAACAAGGAGTTGATAAGGTTAGGTTCTAAATGGAAGATTGGCAATGGATGTACGATCAAATTTTGGAGAGATATTTGGGCTTCACAAAATCCTATTTATCAAAATTACATAAGACCACAATTATAAGAAAGCATTAAGAATAAATATGGTTAAAAAGTGATAGACTATTGGCATGAGTTGAAAGGAGTTAAAGGATGGAAGACATTGAGTTTAGATAGCTTAAACTAGGAAGACATGCTGAAGTTTTCTAACCTAAATAATCTTTTGATAAATGTGCATATTCTGGGAATCATTAGAGAAGATCAAATTGTCTAAAAAGACTCTTTTAATGGGCATTACAAAGTTAAATCTGGTTATGACCTACTAGCACAAGAACCTAAGTTTAATGACAGTTGGGAGTGGTATGGGAAAAATGGATATCTCTAAAAATTAATTTATTTTTATGGGTTTTGGTGCAAAACATAATTCTTACAATTGACAATCTAATAAAAAGAGATTGTATCCTAATCAATAGATATGTCCTTTGTAAAGAGGGAAATCAATCAAGTTTTTATTTGCTTGTTAGCTTCTCATTTTCTTGGAAGATTTAGAGCTATTTTTTTGATAAATTTAATATCTTTTGGGTGTCTATTCCAAAATTCCTTACTCAAGAAACTCTAGAAAGGGCATCTAGGGAGAACACAATGATAGGATATTTAGAGGGAAGAGGTGCAACAAAAAAGTTATTTCTAAAATAATTTTTGAACATATTCATGATAATTTCAATTTTGTTCCTATTAAGAAAGGTAAAAGCTTACTTTAATTTGAATAAATTCCAACTCATAAATAGAAAATTGATACATATGAGTTGTGTATACCAGACCCTAAAAAAGAAATTAGGAAAAGAACTAAATGTAAACCTCCTCTTTCAAGGTGGATGAAGTTCAATTTTTATGGAGCTTCAAAAGGAAACCTAGGAATAGCTAGAGGAGGCAGAATAATTAGGGATCATCAAGGCAATTTGGTTACAACATATGCTAGAGACATGGGTATTAAGTCTAACCACTAGGTTGAATCTCTAGTAGCATTATGGGGGATCAAACTGGAAAAACAATTGGGAATTCAAAAACTAATTATTAAGGGGGACTCTCTAAATATTGTGAACTACATGTCAATTAAAAATGTCATCAACTGGTCCTTCAAATAAGTTTTAGAGGATGTTATATCTATTATGGAATCTTTATAACATGTTATCATCCAACATACTTATAAGAAAGGAAACTCTATAGTGGATTGGTTTGATAACAAATGAGTGTCTGCTATGGGTCAATTGACATGTATAGACTATGAAGAAATCCTTATGGATCTTTTGCTAAAGATAAAATATGAAGGAAATTTTAATGAACATAACCTTAGGCATATTGGGGAAGCCTCTAATTCATAGAGGAAAGAAACATTGGACTCTTTTGAGTTGGGTCCTTATTTTTTTTTATTTAATTCTTTTGGGGACCACGAAGAAGTTTCTATAAGTCTCAAAACATCTATTAGATGGCCCAAATACAAAATACAACAACATTTACTCTTGGCTCTATTCTGTGAAGCCCTTTTTCTATAATAGAGAAAGATTTTTTCATCTCCGTGTTTGTTTTAAGGGTATAAATATGAGCTTACCTAACAAAATAGAACCAAAAATGTTGCTTGAAGTCAAGAAAAATGAAATAATTTGGGCATCTCTACAAATTAGAGGTTTTGGTGGATTCATGGGGAAGATTAAAGGACATGATATACACATTTCAATCATGTTTGTGAAATTTTGGGAGGATAGAAATGTCACAATCAATAGAGTTACTCTTGATATCATAGAGGAACTCATTGCCCACATTATTGGGTTGGCTATTGAGGAAACCAAGATTTATAACTTGGTGAGGGACTTCAAAAGGGACAAAGAGATATTCTTAGAGGAGGGAAAAAAATTAGAACTATTGCATAATGGTTTTGGTTGGGAATCCTTTCCAAAACATTTATATAGATTTCCTTCCATCTGATGCAGTATGTAACCATGGAAGGTAGGTTTAATTTAGTTAGATGTTCTTTATTTAAGATATTGAACTACTTTAGTCAAGGTGTTCCCTTTAGTATTCCTTTCTACATTATAAAATCAATGGAGTTTTTGATCATGAAGTTAAATCATGGTAATTATTTGACCCCAAGGCATGAAGGTGTGATTTAACTCATTCACAAATAATTTAAGGGCATGAACCAAATTATCCTATACCTTCCTCAACCCCCAAAAAAGATGCAAAGGATGATCCTGTTGATATTAAAAAAATAAAAAAAAATTGGGTAAAATACCTTGGGAACTTGAACAGGTATAAAAAGATTAATAATCATAGGAAAACATCAAGAAATGCCTCCAGAGTGATTCAAAGCTTGCATATGTTTGTCAGGGAAAACAAGGCACATAAATAAAAATGGGTGATTCGGTAGGAGATTATATTGATGTATATGATGTCATAGATGTTTCAAGGGGGGTCTTAAGGATAGGGAATAGGGAAATAACTCATTTTAGAAAGCTATTATTAATGTTGAGAAGGGTGTGATTAAAGATTCCCCCATAGATAAAGGGAAGAGTTATGTTGATAATCAACTTAAATACTAAAATGAGGCTTTTAATTACTTGGTGACTTCTCTTAATGGCAAGGAGAATTTAGATAAGGTAGTTGAAGAATTAGAACTTCAAAAATATATAATACATTGGTTTATGAGAGAGATTATGGAGCTTGAAGGTAAGGTTAATTTCTTGTATCATGAAAACATCAGGTTGAACCAAATCTCTTCATCTAGGGAGTATGATCAACAACTACAGAGTCTCTTATTTAGAGTGGAGATTTTAGAATAGGAGAATGAGAAACTTCATAATAATATCAATTTTTTAGTGAATTGTAACAAGGCTAATATATATGATGGTATTCAAAATGTCAAAAATCTCCAATACCACCTCAAAGAGTTGTTTGAGTCCAATATAATTGGTGAAGGGAATGGTAAGTAGGTGAAGTGCAGTAGTTCCCAAAATGTCATGGATAAAGACAAATTGTTGTATCATATCGATGCAAACCTTAAAAGGATGAAAACTTATTGGGAGGATGTTTCTAGTAGTTTAGATTTAAATGAGATCCTAGTTTCTTTTGTTGTTCTTTTTTGGTTTATGGGTTGTATTTTGGCCATCTCTAGGTCTGTTAGGTATTTTTTCTAGTTGGTTCTTTGGTAGACCTTTTTCTCTCTTCTATTTATTCTTTTCCTATGGTATGAGGACCCTATTTCATAAAAATCCTCACCTTTAACCTAAATAAAAAAATATCTCCTCACATCCTAGTTTGTAATACTAGGGTATGAGGTATAACCTATAATACATGGCCCTACCACCATCTCAAGACATGAGGTAAACTATCATCTATAGCATTGGGAAATCTAGCTAGCTGATACATAGGAAATATCTCATAAATATATCTACTAAGTAAAATCACAAGGCCCATAGTCATCTTCCCATATGAAAGAATGTTATACATATCATGTACTAGTGTACCCAAATAACTAACCTTAGGTCATACATAGTACCCTACTCTAGTATAGACTGACGTAAGTCTACCACATATAGTGGAACTTTACCATCTAACTTGTGATAGATCATTTGAGATATCATAAGGCTAATAATGGCCTTCCAAATATTTGGAATGATTGATACATAAACATTAAATAGATGCACTCATAAGCTATTAAAATACCTCTCTAAACTAGTTGTCCATAGGTCTACGACTCATATTTTAGGATCTATGTCAGGGGTATCACAAATCATATGAGTGCCTACAATCAAAAGTCCCATAATCATATGGACATCCTCTAGGGTGATACCCACCTCAATAGTATCCCTATCTACCACCCATCTGAAAGTGTTGGTTAGTCACTCCCATGCTCCTAAGAACATGCCAACTAAGTCAACACTTAATGGGATACAACACATCTTCATGATCCTTCCCAAGCCTAACGATGTCAAGCATGCATGATCATCAATTGTTAATCTCTCTAATAAACTTGGTAACCATATTGCATCTAGTAAATGCTAGTTTTTGTCACCTCTAGAAAATATCAAACAATAAAGCATGTATTAGACCTCCAAATAATAATAAAGTTACATCATAAAAATTTAACAATACATGAAAATTAACTACTTCATTAACCTATTTTGACATTTTCTTTACATTTTACACTACATCAACCACACAACTAATTATGTTGGCCAAAAACTAACTTTTATACTAAATCGACCATGTATCTAACTATACCAGATACATGTAACTTTATAATAAATCAACCTAATATTTAAATATTGGACATTATTATAAATCGAGCTAAATTGACCAAATAATAATAAATTTACATCATTAAAATTTAACAATACATGAAAATTAACTACTTCATTAACCTATTTTGACATTTTCTTTACATTTTACACTACATCAGCCACATAACTAATTATGTTGGTCAAAAACTAACTTTTATACTAAATCGACCATGTATCTAACTATACCAAATACATGTAACTTTATACTATATCAACCTAATATTTAAATATTGGCCATTATTATAAATCAAGCTAAATTGACCACTTCATACAAAATTGGCCACCTAACATAACTATATTGGCCACTAGATACTATGTCGACTAGTTAATTTTACTACATCAGTGATTCATATGAAGGCAACCACTTCTCTAAAATACATCATCCACTTGTAAACAATACCACATTGACTAGGATGTACACATTCAACCACCCAAATAATATTAAACTAGATTGACATCACTATACATAGTTGGCCAACTATCGACAAACTACATTGGCTCTTTGCTATTCAATCAACCACTTTCATTAACCTATTCATTTCTAATTATGTTAGCCTGGTTGATCCCATTCAATTATCATGGTGATTTTTCACCTATTTATAATTAATGCATTAGGCATAATGACCCTTTTTCACCCTACCCATTGACCATGTTAATTCCTAGTCTATCTTAAAAAAATTTGGGGTAATTTTTTCTACACGGATTTTCCCCAACACCTAGTTTTTTAAATCTAATTCATTTTTCAATTAAAATTGATAAAAAATCAAAAATTAGTACATTCCATACCTAGATCATATTATCAACTGTTGTTATGTGTCCTCCACCTTGTGTTCCTCACCTCTGTGCCATAGTCTCTATTGTCACTCTCTTTGGTCACATAGAGCTTTAGTTTTCTCAAAATAATAAATTTAGAAATGAATAGTTAAAAATCCTATTTATATTTCAAATTTAAAAATTCTTTAGCTATCAAGAATTTAACAAAATATTTAGTATTTTAATCATAAATATTTTTCTACAAGCTCTTTTTCAAATTCATAAAAAGTTTTGGAATCCTGATAACATAGAGATTTCTTCTATGCTTAAACCATTTTTTTTTTTAAATTATTTTTATCTTATTTTTAGGTCCACTTAATGTTTCATACATTGGATGCCTCTACTTTCTTCTCACATAACTTCTATTCTACAAGGTAAGTGAAGGTGTGTATTTTTAAATTATTTACTTTCATTTATTTCCCAATTTGTATTGTAATTTATTAGCTTAGCCTTGTGTGTTTCTCTATTCTTTCTTGAAGCACCATCCCATGTTACAATTATATGCTATGTGATGAGTTTAGAGTGGGTCATATGTAAACAAACAATATTTTTAACTTTATCATTTACTAATGCTTTCTATCTTATAAGAATTATTGAGTGTCAAACTCTCTAAATGCATGCCCTAAAGGTTGCACTGGGAAAGGGGTTGACAAACCTTTGGTACTTTATAGGATTGTTAGCCCCTAGACCTATACCTAAAACCACTACAACCTACTTTTATCTAATTCCCTAAGTAATAAAAACCTGCTTATACACTCCCCTAAGTAATTCAATGTCTAAAATATCCCCTACCTAAGAAAACACCCACTTTACTCATTTTTCCTATTACATCAATTCAATTGACCCTTTTGGGAATCTAACACATGTTATGAAACTTTATCAGTCCAAGTCAACCTATTTTGAGGCCTAATGACTATATTTTTTTTCCAAAAAATTAACCTAATTAACAAGGGCTAAATTCATAGGAGGGTTTAGGGTCAATCCTTGGCTATAAATACCCCCTTAACTTCATTTCTAAAGGGAAGATAATTTAATTTTACATCATTAAAACTCAAAAATATACTTATACTATCATTTAGAGGTTTCATTGCTTAGGGATTTGCCTTGGAGTAGTATCACTTGTCTTGTATAGGTATTGGATGCATAGGACAAATATTGTAGCCTAGAGTTGATATATCCTTATGATCCTTAAAAGCCACAACAACCTCTTGAAAATAACTATTGGCCAAGGGAGAGATTGAGGCATGATGGGTTCACTTGAAAAAGGTAAGTATAATCATATCCAATCATATTTTTATAAGTATATATTGTATAAATAATATATAGAATTATATCTCTCCTTGTTTAAATTAATTCTATATTGTCTTAAATGAAATTATCTTTGTTTATTTGTTATCTTCACCATTTGTGCCACAAGCTTTGGTGAGCACTAGATTAGTTAGTATGTTTTTTTAATAGATTAGCTTGTATGTTTGTTTAGTGTTGTCTCCAAATATTGTACTCTAGAAGAGGGTTGTTCAGGCCTCCTCTAGAGTTGGTCAATGTTGGGACATCTATAGGCCTATGGGTGTGCCTATAAGTGGAAATGAACCTCTAGGTTGAAAGGTTTAGCTCCTTGTATTAGCTTTTGTACAATAAAATATACTGAACCAGCTTGTTTAGATGAGAGAGTCAATAATTTGCATAAATAAAAATCCTAGTCTAAAATGGTGATACACCAAAAGTTATTATCCACATGTATGCCCTATACTTTTGCATTATACAATAGAATACAAGCCTATTCTTCAAGCTCTAGAATATACCAACATAAATATTTCAATGTAGAGACAAAATGAATGAGATCACATAAGGTAAGTAACTGAAAAAACAACTTGTATAGTCCAAAAAAGGGTTACACATATGTAAAATCTCATACAACTAGAATGCACTCTACATGACCTGTTGGATCAAATCTTTGCTCAAAATCATGAAGGATAGAGAACGGAAGGATAAAACATCACTTGTTGCCACTCTATGTCTCTTGCATACCTAGGAAAATGTCTAGAACTTAAAAATAAAATAGACTTATGCTTCTTTGCTCAAAGGCAAGAAAACGGCAAAACATTCTAGTAGGGATTCACCATAATATCTATGGATGAAATAATAATAGCCCAAAGATCTTATTTATAGAAAAGAGAGAGAGAGGAGGGAGGCCCTTTGTGCCAAAAAGAGGAATTAAATCTATTGGAAGTCATTATCCTCAATTTAAACTATAAACTATCAATGATGCTCATTAGGGCACTCTAATTGATCTATGTCACCTTCTTGAATGCCATGGGCTTGCCCCCTGAAGAAGATTCCAAATGACTACTTAATAGAAATGGGATATTGGGTGAAGGCATAAAAAATGGTCCTTGTTAATGGAGCCACCTGTTAGAAATCTCTTTTAGCCCCAAATACTTCTCCTTGGCTTGTTGATTTGTGAAATGGCATGGAAAATGTCAATTTCATTCAATTTGGCTTTGTCCTTCCCTTTTGATTAGTCCTTAAAGAATGACTTGGATCATGGTTCTGCATCATCAATTTACCATTGGATCTAGTTTATAAGCTAAGCAGTTCCAAAAATTTGATTTGCTTCTATCTAGACCCTTTCAAGTTTTCTAAGTGACTTCACTTATAAAACTTTATAAGTAAATCACTTGCTTAAACCCAATTTTCACCTGTTGAACCCATTCAGGTTTTCTTGCCTACTTTACTTATAAAACCTTATAAGCAAAGCACCTTGGGAAACTTGATTTGCATTGCCAAGACCCTTTCAGGTTTTCTAAGCTATTTTACTTATAAAATTCATAATTGAATCATATTGAGAAACCTGATTTATATTGACATCTTTCAACACGTCATGAATTGACCCAATGGCTAGTTGTCCACCTTAAATTTGACATCCTATGACACATCATGAATTGACTCAATGGCTAGTTTTCCACCTTAAATTTGTTGTCCTACATCTCATCATGTATTGACCCAATGTCTAGTTGTCTAATTTAAATTTGACATCCTATGACACGTCATGGATAATCCAATCAGGTTTATGCTCAAGCCATGGCTTGACAATTTTCCCAAAGTAAATCTTTCAGATAAAAGTCTGAAAAAATTTCTTCAGGAATTTTGCTTTCGAGATTTTTGGCAAAGGGCAACATGTTCCTTCAATAAATTTTCTTTAAGGACACCTGTAGGAAAGTGTCCTTCAAAAATTTTCTGAAGGACACCCAAAAAGGGACAAAAGGCCCCTTCAGAACTTTTTTGAAGGGCAACCTTTGGGGAAAAATCCCTTCAAACAAATTTTTAGTGCCACTTGGAAGAAAGGGCCAAAAAGTGACCCTTCAAGAAAATTATCGAGGGGCACTTAGAAAAAAAATATCCCTTCAAAAAAAATTTGAAGGGGCATTAAATAAAATGCAAGGCAAAAGTGCCCTTTGAAAAAGTCTTGAAGGGACACTTGGGAAAAAAGTGCCCATCAAAAAAGTTCTAAAGGGACACTTAGATGAAAAATTGCCCTTAAAAAAAGTTCTAAAGGGACACTTAGGCAAAAAGTGCCCTTCAAAAAAGTTTTGAAGGGACACTTGGGGGGGAAAAAGGCAAGTGAAGTGCCTTTAGAAAATTTTGAAGGGTACTTCAAAGGGAAGTGGCACTTCAGAACTTTTTCAAAGGGCACTTCAGGGCTAAGACAAAAAAAAAGATAAGGCAAAACAAAGCAAAGGGAAAAATAATGAAGGGAAAGAAGAATAAGGAAAGACCAAAACAACAAAGGCCCAAACATAGAAAATGAGCAAGGAAGAATGAAAACCAACTAAAGAAGAAACACAAATTGGTTATGCAAAAAAAGGGGTAACATTCTAGCAATTTCTAGGAGAGACATGCCTGCTATGTCTAAGACCAACTACCTACATCCTTCCATTAGACATGGAGTCATGCAAGGCAAAAAAATCCAAAAAGAACAAGCCCATGGTTGAAAGCAAATACATGAAAAACATAGCAAAGCAAACACAAGGAAAGAAAACACCTAAAAGGGAAACACCTATGCTACAAATCACTTAGGGAAAATAAAGACAACAAAGGAAACACACAACAAGTATTTACAAGACATGGCCAGCAAGGTCTAGAAGCAAGACTTCAAGTGGATCCCATTCACTAGAATAGGCAGCTCTTTTCCATCCATCTTGGATAGCTGAAAGGAGTTTTTTTGCTTGCACTTGTTGATGATGTAAGGACCACTCCACAAAGTATCAAACTTTGTATGTCTACCTGGTTTTGCTCTATCCTCATCTCATTTCAAGACTAAGTCACCTTCTTTGAACACTCTTACCCTTGTCCTTTTGTCAAAGGACTTTTTCATGAGAATTTGATGGTATTCCAAAGCTTTGTGTGCATCATCTCTTGCCTCCTACAACTACATTAATTCTATCATTCTAGCCTCCATGCGAGTGTTTTCAAGTAATTCTAGTTATTTTTCAAGTTCCAAGGTAGGGAGCTCTTATGATATGGACAACCTAGCTTCTCTCCCATAGACAAGTACAAAGGGAGAATTACAAATTGACTTCTTGGGAGTTATTATATCTGCCCATAAGGCTATCTTTAGCTTGCTATGTCATGCTCTTTGATTGGTTTCCAATGTCCTCTTGATGATTTTGATGAGGTTCTTGTTGGTAGACTCATCCAATTCATTACCTTGAGGGTAGTAGTTAGATGAAGTACTTAAATAACCCCACTCTTTATTATCTAGTCAAAAGTTTTATCACTTATAAAGGCAAGTGCATTATCCAAGATGATGACATGAGAAGCTCCAAACCTTGTCATAATGTTGTCATAAAACTCTAAGATAGCATTTTTATTTGACTCCTTCAATGTAACAACCTCTACCCACCTTGTGAATTAGTTCATATTAGTTAATATCCATTTGTGTCTAACCCTTGATGGAGGGTTGATCATGCAAATGAAGTCAAGGCCCCATTACATGAAAGATTGGTCCACTTGAACAAGATTCAATGGAAGAGATGCAAGTTTTTGTTTGCCAACAAATAAAGCACATTGATAACAAACCTTAACCCAATGATAATAGTCCTTAAAAAGACTAAGCCAATAGTAACCAGCTCTCATTAACTTTGTAGTTGTTATTCTAGGAGAGAAGTGACCACCATCTGCTCCATTATGGAAATTTTCTAGCAACATATCAAATTGATCATTGGTAATGCATTGTAGAAATACATTGTTCGCATCCTTTTTAAAGAGAATTCCATCCACAAAAAAATAAGGAATAACTTGTAGCCTAAAATACCTCCTTTGATATTTGTTTAATCCATTGGGACACTCACCATTTGAAGATAACCAATGATGTCTTATGACCAACTTTGATTTTGCATTTGATCAACTAGTTGGGTTTGACCTTGATTGACCAAAGCTTGCTCCTTTGGCTCTTGAAAATCAGATGCTAAATGTTCACACAAACCTCTTCCTCTTACCAATTTGGTTACCTTAATGTCAATGGCATATTCCATCACTTTCATGATCTATACAGATCTCTTTTCATTGAGATCCTTGCTTAGGAGGAACTCCTTGGTGCTAGGATGGGAAACCATGACATGAATATTATTGTTGGAAATTATATTATTGAATTTTTTCAATCCTCTAATGATGGTTAGGGCTTACTTCTCCACAAAAGAATATCTTACTTCATAGTCCTCTAATCCTTGGCTAAAGAAAGTAATTGGCTATTCAACATCCTCATCATTATTTTACATAAGCATAGATGATATTGTGTCAAGGTTAGAAAATGTATAGAGTATGAAATCTTTATCAAAATTTGGATTTGAGTAGGAGATTATACAATTACTTGCTTGATTACTTCAAAACTGATCTTACCTTCATTTTTCCAAGTAAAAACTTGGTTCTTTTTTAGCATGGCTATGATAGGCTTTACCATAGTTGAAAACTTTGGGATAAACCTCTTTTCAAATTTTATTCTCCCCAAGAATCTTTACATCCCCTTCTTGTGTTGAGGCAAAGATAATCCTAGAATAAATTCAATCTTTTTGGGGTCAATAGATAAGCCTTGTTTTGAAACAACATGACCCAACATATTACCTTCGTGGACAACAAAGATGCACTTCTTTGGATTGAGGGATATACCATACTCCCTACATTTTTCAAACACTTGCCTTATATGTCCCATATGATCAGCAACATCCTTTGAAAAAATGGTTATATCATCAAGGTAAACAAGCAAAAACTTATTGATCAAACCTTTGAAATCCATGTCCATTGCCCTTTGAAATGTATCTCCAACATTGGATAAACCAAATGGCATCTTCTTATAGGAAAAGGTACCCCAATTGGTGGTGAAGGATATCTTGAACTGATCCTCTTCATTTACTAATATTTTATTATAACATTAATAACCATCAAGAAGTGAGAAACATTGAGAACCTAAAACAACTTATAGAATTTGTTTCATGGAAGGGAGTGGATAATGATCCTTGAGAGACACTATATTTAGATCATGAAAATCCACACAAAGTCTAATTTATCCATTCTTATTTTGAACTGGCACAAGGTTGGCTACCCAAGTTGAGTGCTTGATAAGAAATATAATCTTAGACTCAATTTACTTGGTCAGCTCTTTCTTCATGAGTTATTCTATCTTGGGATTGATAGGCATGTGTTTTTGTCTTACCGGTTTAGCTCTGGGATCCAACTCAATGGTGTGATGGCCTAAAATTGGATCAAACAATTCAATTCCTTATAATCCCAAGTAAATATGTCATGAAAATCTTTGCATAATGCAATAAAAGCTTGCCTTTCTAGCTGAGAACATACCTTGCTAATCTTTAAAAGTTTGTCTTTGAAAATCAGAATTCTCTCATAGTTTTCCTTCTTTGTTGACATGTTCATTATTTGATTCTTCTTTTGATCATCCTCATTGAATAAACTCTCCAAGGTAATCAGCCCCTTGGGTATTTTATTTTTATTTAGATATATAATTTGATCTTCATAATGATCATGTAACCTCTTTTGATTTCTTGAGGAGAAGCCTACCTCATTTTGCAAGAAGTGTGTAATGTGTTCATCACTTTTAAACACTTACCATGACACTTAATTATCTATAATGGAAGGTCTCACAATGATATTGATATAATATTGATCCTTCTCCTTTTATACATCAATATCTAAGTCAAAATGTGCTCCTATTGCATCCAATCAATCAGCATGTTTGATCAAGTCTCTTGGTATGGGTTGTATGTTGAAGGCATCAAATTCTTCAAGTAGATCCCATACCCTATGCTTGTAGGACTTAAGAAAGGGGTTATTAGATGTATCTTGACTTCTTATTTGATGAATTACCAACTCATTATCTCCATATACTTTCAAATTCTTGATTCCTCTCCTCTTTGCCCATTGGAGACCATGAACTAGGCCTTCATATTCTACCACGTTGCAAGTGCAGCTGAAGTGAAACCTATAAGAGGAGTAGTAATGATTCCTTGATGGAGAAACTAACATGACACCAACTCTTTCACCTATTTTATTCCTTGAACCATCAAAGAACATTTCCCACATGTCATCAAGTTCATGATCCTCATTGGTGAGTGAAGGAATTGGAGCATTCTCTTCATGCATACAATAACTCCCAAATAAGTCTCCTCAATGAAAGTGTAAGGATCAAGGCCATGTGTTACAATGATATAATTTTCAAGATAAAGATCAAAAATACCTTCATTAGGGGAAGATTTTTCACCATCCATGAGCATTTCCTCTTCCTTGCTGATTAGATAATTATGATTTGACATTGTCTCCAAGTATGGCTCAATGTGGAACCTTACTAAGGGTTGAGCTATTATAGTTACTTTGGTCCCATACCTTGTCTTGAAAGCTATAAAATACCAATCAGTATAAATACATCCTCCTATCTTGGATTTGAATTCGCTTGACAAGCATATATCAAAGTGTGTTGGAAGGTCTACCACCACAATGTCTTGCATGATAGGGAAGCTTGGGCAACCATGTAAAAATAATTTTAGACCTTTGACCCTAGAAGGTATACCACCATAATGTCTTTCATGATATGGAATCTTGGGAAACCATGTAAAAATAATTTTATACCTTTAACCAATCCTACCATCTTGGTTGGAGTCCCATCCAATTGTGACATGCCCTTGTTATGTGGCTCATAGTTCAAACCCAACTTATCAGCCACTACTTTAGGCATGATGGTAGTGCTTACTCCACTATCCACAATACAATTGTGGACCAACTTGTCTCCCATAATGAGTGTGAGGTATAAAATTAGAGGCTTTTTATCCTTGGTTGAGGGATCCAAAAGATGATTTGGAGAATTTGTGAGAGCCACACCATTATGCTTTGAAACTTAAGGAGTCACATGAATACATGCCATTTGCTCTTGTAAAAAATATTTTTGACCAGGTATATACAAGACATCCCAATGGGATATACTTACCTTTGTGATCTTCAATAAATCAAAAATGTTTAGAGAGGGAGCATTTACCTTCTCTATAATTTTTTATGGTAACGAGGGAGCTTGAGTCTACTGCATTGCAATCTTGGTAGCCCCACTTGCATTCTGATTTTTTTAAGGAACATGACTTGTAGTAGGTGTAACACTTTAACTAACACTTGGTGGCCTTAGAGAGGCATAAATTTGAGCTACCCATGGTTATTAGCCTTCTCAAAATGCTCTTTTATTAACTCTTATATTGGTTTCAACTAACATGCCTTGAGTTAATACAAAATCATCTTTTGCTTGGAAATTCATCATTCCCACACTTGGGCTACTACCTTCTCCATGACTATCCCTTTAGTTGGGACATGCTTCTTATACTACCATATAGGGATTAGTTTCCTCTTGTGTTTTCAAAGCATGGTTTGTTCCTCTATCATCATGTATAAATTGACCTTGAGGCTTCCCCCATTGGTCCAAATGATCCTCTCCATGCACTAGATTTGCATGTACTAGAACAATAGCCTTTATGGGAGGAGTAGAATTTAGATTATATGCATTGATTTGCATATTGTATCCTTATTGATTTTATCCTCTCCCTTGATAATTTTATTGGGATGGAGGTCTATATCCTTGTTGAGGATAATATTGTGCATTAGAAGGAGCACTTGTTTGATATTGAGCTTGCTTGAGCTAAGCTCTCGATGATTTGATTTCTTAATCCTTGTCCACAACATTATACACCTTCTTGGGAAAGTCTCTTGGCTTCACATTATCATTAGGAACTTGTGATATGCTTGGAGCTTCAACTGAATTGTGGGACAACAAAGGCATGGAAACTCTTGGAGGAAGTATGCTAGGTTGAATTAAGCTATTATCAATCTCAATTTATAGCTCATATGCACCTAGAAGAGTGAATCCTCCCACTGACTACAACATAGCAAAAACATTAGTACCAATCCCTTTGAGTTATGTTGGGAACACAAAGTTAGGAGGAGGTTTCATGATTGGTTGCAACCTATACCATGTCCTTTGAAATCTCCCATGGATTCATTTAGACCTCTTCTTATTACATTTAGCTGATGTATTAGGGAAGAATGGTCACTATTATTTTGAAATATTGTCACCAATATATATCCAAATCCATCCCAAATTGTAATGCACCCCCTTCCAATGTTTTATACCAGTCAAGTGCTTTGCCTTTTAAAAATATAGCAAGTATCCTAATGGCTATGTTGGCCCTAGTAACATTATGGAAATTATAGAAATTAGAGATGTCTCTAATATGTTCAGATGGAGTAATAGGAACCTCTCCATTAAAACTAGGAAGACTTTTGGTAGTGTTCAAAGGGATGGGGTCATATGTAGGAAGTTCTATTAGGTTTTGGGTATTAAAAGTAGGGAAGGGTTGATGCCTATCCATGTCTTCTTGAATGTCTACTTCTTAATTTTTAGTTTCTTCAACTTCCTTGAACTCTTCTTCTTCCTCTTCAAAACCACTCTGTTTAGGCTCTCTAAGCACTAGGAATGGTTTAGGATTTTTCTCTTCAAAATGAGCTTCAGCTAGAGGTTCTTGGTCAAATATCCTATAAGACTTAGTGAAGACCATGAAGTAAACTATGGGAAATTTAGTCTAGAACTAGGGATTCTCATCCTTTGGAGTCACCAAATGTTGTATTTAAAAATATAAATGATACTTTTCAAGACCAGTATTCACCTTGACATGAAAATAACAAAGAATTTAGTCCCATCAGGCATGTTAGAACTATTATCTATAAATCTTGCACCCTAGAAGAGGGTTGTTTAGGCCTCTTCTAGATTTGGGTAATGTTGGGACATTTCCAAGCCTATGGGTGTGCCTATAAGTAGAAATGAACCTCTAGGTTGAAAGGGCTAGCTCCCTGTATTAGATTTTGTGCAATAAAATCTAATGAACTAGCTTGTTCAGATGAAAAGGGTCAAAAATTTGCATAAATGGAAATCCTAGTCTAAAATGGTGAGACAACAAAATTTATTATCCACATGTATGCCCTATAATTTTTCATAATACAATAGAATACATGCATATTCTTCAAGCTCTAGAAGATACCAACATAAATATTTCAATGTAGAGATAAAATGAATGAGATCACACAAGGTAAGTAACTTGAAAAATAACTTGTTATGTCCAGAAAAGGGTTACACATGTAAAATCTCATACAACTAGAATGCACTCTACATGACCTATTTGTTCAAAAGCATGAAGGAAGAGAATAGAAGGATAAAAAATCACTTGTTGCCACTTTATGTCTCTTACATGCCTAGAAAAATGTCTAGAACTTAGAAAGAAAATAGACTTATGCTTTTTTTCTCAAAGTCAAGAAAATGGAAAAACATTCGAGTAGGGATTCATCATACTATCTATGAATGAAATAAAAATAGCCCAAAGGTCTTATTTATAGCAAAGAGAGAGAGATGAGGGAGGTCCTTTGTGCCAAAGAGAGTTATCAAATCTGTTGGAAGTCATTCTCCTTAGATATAACTAATTTTTTTCAATGATGCTCATTAGGGCACTCTGATTGATCCATGTCACCTTCTTAAACACCATTGGCTTTCTCCCTTGAAGATTCTTCCCAATGACTACTTAATAAAAATGTGATATTTGGGGAAGGCACAAAAAATGGTCCTTATCAATGGAGCCACCTGTTAGAAATCTCTTTCAGCCCCAACCACTTCTCCTTGGCTTGTCAATTTGTGTAATGGCATGAAAAAAGTTACTTTCATTCAGTTTGGCTTTGTCCTTCCCTTTTGATTGGTCTTTAAGGAATGACTTTGATCATGGTTCTGCATCATTGATATACCATTAGATCAAGATTATAAGCTAAGCAAATCCAAAAATCTAATTTTCTTCTGTCTAAACCCTTTTGGGTTTTCTAAAATGACTTCACTTATAAAAATTTATAAGAAAAGCACTTGCTTAAACCTAATTTGCACCTGCATACCCATTCAATTTTTCTTACCTAGTTTACTTATAAAACCTTATAATCAAAGCACCTTGGGAAAATTGGTTTGCACTATCAAGACCCTTTTAGGTTTTCCAAGCTCTTATACTTATAAAATTCATAAGTCAAGCATGTTGCGAAACTTAATTTGTATTGACATCTTTTGACACATCATGAATTGACCCAACAACTAGTTGTCCACCTTAAATTTGACATCTCATGGCATGTCATGAATTGACCCAATGGTGAGTTGTCCACCTTAAATTTGATTTCTTATGGCACATCATACATTGACCCAATGGCTAGTTTTCCACCTTAAATTTGATATCTTATATCATGTCATGGATAATCTAGTCAAGTTTATGCTCAGGCAATGGCTTGAAAATTTTATCAAATTAATTCCTTCAAATAAAAGTCTGAAGGAATTCATTTGGGAATTTTGCTTTCAAGTTTTTTGGCAAAGGGAAACATGTTCCTTTGGGAACTTTTCCTGAAGGACACCTATAGGAAATTGTTCTTCAAAAAATTTATGAAGGACACCCAGGAAGGGACAAAAGGCCCCTTTAGAAAATTTTGAAGGGCATTTCCAAAGGAAATGGCCCTTTCAAACTTTTACAAAGGGAAACCTTTGGGTAAAAATCCCTTCAAAAAAAATTTGAAGGACCACTTGGAAGAAAGGGCCAAAAAGTGACCCTTTGGGAAAATTCCCCAAAAGGCACTTGGACAGAAAATGTCCCTTCAAAACAATTTTAAAGGGGCATTCGAGAAAAGGCAAGGCAAAAGTGCCCTTCAAATTTTTTTTGAAGGGACACTTGGGCAAAAAGTGCCCTTTAGAAAAGTTTTGAAGGTACACTTAGACAAAAAAGTGCCCTTTGGAAAAGTTCTGAAGGGACACTTGGGCAAAACATGCCCTTCAAAATTTTCTAAAGGGACACTTGGGGAAAACAAGGCAAGTGAAGTGCCTTCAAAAATTTTGAAGGGCACTTCAAAGGGAAGTGACCCTTCAGAACTTTTTTGAAGGGCACTTCGGGGCTAAGACAAAAAAAAAGGGCTAAGGCGAAATAAAGCAAAGGGAATGACAATGAAGGGAAAGTAGAACAAGGAAAGACCAAAACAACAAAGGCCCAAACACAAATAATGAGAAAGGGAGATGAAAACCAACTAAAGAGGAAACACAAACTAGTTATGCAAAAAAAGAAGAAACATTTAGTATATTAGTTATTTTTTATTTATCACATTATAAGACCTAGCTAGGGTTATTACATGATGACATTTGACTAGATGCCTTGGAAACCTCTCTTTTGCCATTATGTAGTAAGAGATCCCTTAGTTAGGTTTAGCAGATCCATAATTGGTCATGACCCTAATACAACAAAGTATTTATAAGAAAATTTTTAACTAATTAACTTATTAAGTCTTGGATATTATTGAGTATGATAAATTGTATATCTATCATATTTCACTTGCATACACTAGGTACTATTCGATTTTGTCAACTGTGTACACTAGACAAATAATAATTATTTGTTGAAATTCAAATTTACCAAATGGATCATCCCACACATTTCATAATACATATCCAAAGGAATTCTAAAATAGTCATTATAAATCCACATTTTCATTCCATTACCCACTAGAAATTCATATGATTAAAAATCACTAGAATATCTAATTAAAAACACCTATTTTTCCTAATTTAGAGTCCACATGGCCTTAGTAGCCCTGAGCTAAGTCTGAATATTCCTCTAAGGTCATAAGTCATTGTTGAAATATTAATTTCACCAATATTACACTAACATTTAGAAAATTTCACCACTCTTTTGCACACACCATCATAGCATGCAATAAATACATGGAGTTTGATCTCTCTTTGGAGTATTGGTATGTAGGGGGTGTTGAGTTCATTAAACACAACTTTAATAGCTAACCCATTTTTACCCTGTGATTACATTCATCCTCTTGTGTCATTAAATTAGGGTTTTGGTGAATAATAATATATACAATGTTTTTCATGATGGATCAAGAGCTCTCATATATTCAAACAAGACACACAAGCAAAGATGAACCTATCATATCAGTGACAGAGAGAAATCCCTTATTAGGCATCAACTTGCCCTAATGATAACAATATGGGCCACCCTTATCCAATTCTAATAGCCTCATCCCAGATATAAATTAAGCCTTATTCCTAATTCATAGTGTCATTACACAATCATTTTTACAACTTCAGTCTCAACCTTTTATTTGAATTTTACATCTAAGTTATTTCCTTCTTTCATTTTCCATTTTTAGCATATTTCTAAAAATGGAAAATTAGAAATCAGTGAATTCTCTAAACACACATTTATTAGGGTTTAATATGACCTTATATTTTTTGAGCCTCTTATAAATTAATCTGAGGACCGTTGGATGTTCTTATCTGAGCTTGGACTTTCTGAAGATGTCATCCACATAGCCTTCCATAATATCATGCATCATGTCATGGAATATGACTATCATGGCCTTTTTGGTAGGTTGATCCATCATTTTTTAGGCCAAAAGCCATTACTTGATATTATAAAGTCCCCCATGAAGTGATGAATGTAGTTTTATGTTGACCTTCTAGAGCAATTTTGATTTGATTATAATTTAAAAAATTATTCGTAAGGGAAAGAATTTCATATCATGCAGTAGAGTTCACAATCATGTCAATATTTGGTAAAGTAAATTCATCTTTATGACATGCCTTATTTATATCTCAAAAGTTGGTACAAATTTGTATCCCTCCTTGAGGTTTGGAGATAGGGATGATGTTAGGATCCATTTGAAATAATCTATTGGTTGAATGAATCCTGCTTCCAAGAACTTTTGTAGTTTTTCCTTGACTAACAACACCACCTTGGGGTGCATCTTATGAATCTTATATTTAATTGGTTTGTCATTTAGATAAACCACTAAGTGATGTACCACCAAAGTAGTATATAATCTAGGCATGTCATATTAACTCCATGTCAATATGTCAATGAATTCTTTGAGAAAATATGAGAATTTGATGTTCCTCAAAAGTGAGAATTTCCCCTAGTTTGATAATTCTAGAGTTTTCATCTATTCTAATATTATTTTATATGGCCTACTTAATTATGGAAGGTGACTGATATTGGATATATGTTAGGGGAAGTGGTAGCTCTTCTCCTAAAGTAAACTTGACTAGAAGCTCTACATCTAGCTCTCGATAAAGCTCTTATTCATCAAGGTTTTGTTGAATTTATTTTATATCTAGAGAGGGATCAACTTCATCATATTTTTATTCTTCTATTTAATTTAATTATTCTTGTTGCTCTCCAAAATAAGTGAATTCATTTAAATTGATAGTGAATCCTATTATGTGATCTCTTGATGGAAAAAAATTTTGAGCTCCCAAGGATTCAATAATGGCCTCATCATTTTGAAACACATCAAAGGATGGATTTTTCCTTTAATCCTGTTCGGTGAATATTTTGTCAACCAGCTAATTGGTGAGAAAAATAGGTCTCTTCAACCATAGCATAGGGAGATTGGTCATCCAAAGTTGTAGGTTTACCACATCCAAAGGGGACAAATCTCTCCTCTCATCAAGGGGAGGTTCCCTATAGGTATAAAGGTGCTATATATTATATATATATAAGCACAAAATAACACTCAGGGGTAGGATATACCATCCATCTCTCTTCTTTTAGAGATGATGTTAACAAACAGAGGAAAAAATCCTAGTGAAAACACTAAAGGCACTTCTCTTCTTTCAAAAGTGTTCTTGCAAGGGACAACAGGAGTTCTTTCAGGCAGGATAAGTAACTGGTAACAGAGTACAGAGTAACCAGCAATCTAAGATGTAGCACAAAGTCTCCACCTTGACTACCCAAGAGTGAAATATGAAGAACAATGGGGGCACAAAGTCATCCCAAGGTCCTTTACATAGAAAGAAACTAAAAACACATAATGAAAACAATTATGTCAGCACAAAGTCTGAAAGTAACTGGTTTCAGGACACCTTCTTGATTACTTCCACTAGTTATGCTTGTTAGATCAAATAAACAAGAATGCTTCAAGTAAATAGACATAAGAACAATTTTATAAAGTAGCACAAGCTATAACAACACAAAGTCTACAAGTAACTTGCTTTCTCATTTAATCAAACAAATATGAACAACAATCTGAGCTCAAAGTCTCAGTACTGTCTTTCAATTTGGGCAAAGTTTTGCTTCTAGTAAAGGAAAGATCTCCTTTAAAATGATACAAGAGATTACATTATATAGAGGCCAAGGAAGGCTTGGTGTTTTGTCCCATGGAGCATCCCATGTTGTGCATTAATTCCTTGGATGCATTTTTGGTTCTATTAGGGAAGGCCATGCTGGAACAGGGTAGTTGCCTTAATTGTGGCATGTTGATTCATCTTGAATGTCTTCTCCTGAGCCTCTATCACCTGCTATCTACGCAGCTGTCCACTTTGCCTTTACTCCAAAGGGGACAAATAGGCTACACTTTCAATATTTTTAGGCCCAAATATCTACCTAACAAACTGTTCCACCTACTAGAAATAACTCCTGCATATATTTCCCTCTTTGTCTCTTCCTACTGTGATTCAAGCCCTCGGGTTACCTTTTCCATTTTCTAGTTTTCTTGGTTAATTTTTTGGATGGTTCTTCCTTCTGATCTTGGCCTTCAGTCCTTTGAATGCATTCAAGTCTACCTTTAAGTCTGCAAGGATCAATGGCTATTTCATTGTCATGAATTTGATGTCTACAGGCCCGTCATCCTCCTTAACAATTCCTTCATGTCTTTCCCACTTGCTATGGCCACTTTCCACTCTGACACAGGTGAGGACACATGGTAGCATCCATAGCTTTGAAATAAGCTTATCAAAATAAGCTTTGAAACTTTCTAGAAACCTGAAGTGTGAATGCAGACACTTGTCACACTCTGTTGAGTTGTAACAAGACACATGGCAAGTTCTGCTGCTTTGAAACATACTAGAGACTGTGTCTCAGCATACGACACTTGGCAGCTTCCACTTGTCTTTCTAAGGGACACATGGTAGCTTCCACTACACTTTGAGGCTTGATCTTTCCTAGAGGGAACTTACCCTTTGGGGTCTTGAAAGACATTTCATTTTTTGAGTGTTGATTGTCCTCCATGAGGGTACCTACCTTTCGAGATCATCTAGGTGGCCTTCAGGTTTTAATTCTTTCAGAAGACTATTGATCCTTTATTTCCTTCAGATAAAATGTCTAAAGGAATTCCTTCAAATAATTTGTTTAAAGGAAATCTTTCCTTGGCTCTGTGTCTTTGTATTGGGAGTCCTCCATCTTTGACACATGGCACGTTCCACTACTTTTAACAAGTGACACATGGCATCTTCCACCAGAATAGGTGAGGATACTTGGTAGCATCTGCCTAACTTATAAGGGCTTTTATAGACCTTTGAGAGTCCTATTGGAGGTGACATGTGGTAGCTTCTGTTGAGCTCTAGAAACACTTATAGAAACATTCAGGACTCATTTAGATTCATGCAGACAATGACACTTGGTGTGTTCCATTTGTTCCTTTGACTTACCCAGGGTCCACCATAGTCCTTACTCAATAACTATGAATGTTGACACTTAGCGGCCTCTACTAATTCTTACCAGAGACACATGGTAACTTCTACTCAATTTTAGCAATCACATGGAGGATGACACTTGGAGCACTCTACTTATTCTTTTAGCAACTTGCTCGAGGCCTGCCATAGTCTTTACTTGATAATGAAATGAAAGGAAGATGTAGTGACCATTTACACTTGGAAGCCTCCACTTAGCTTTGCAGATGACATGTGGCATGTTCTGTTACTTCAAGAAAAATATATTGAAACCTTTCACAGCTGCCACTTATCACTTTTTTTAGAACTCTACAAGGGACATGTGGCATGTTCCACTACTTTGAGAAGCAAATCATAATGTGTCTCGGTAGACGACACTTGGCAGCTTCCACTCATCTTTTTATTTTGCACACTCTTTTGAACCATTTGATTGAACCAACCCTAGAAATGTATAAGTGCTATAAATTTTCCCTTTCAAAGGAATTTATTTATTAAAGCTACCGAAACCTTTGAACCTGTTAATTTTAATCATGTTGAGTCTATAGATTCCTTCCTATGAAGTCTGTAGAAATTGAGAAGCTTGAAAAATGAGGAATTTGAATGCTCAGGACAAATTTCAAAAAGGGAAGAGATAATTTTGATCTGTGCAAGGCTAGAATAGTCCATAGGTTGTCCTAAAAATGAGTGACATTTTTGGGGGACAACAAATCCCAATCTATTAGTTGAGGATAATGGAGGGAGATGTTGATAGTGAAAATGATGGTGTCAGGTAATAGGTTCATGGTAACCAGGTCTTCATCAAGGCTATAAATAGAAATTATCTAGACTAATTTGTCAAAATTAGACTCTTAAAGATACTTATTGAGATCAATACCTAGTGGTTTTTACCCTAATCCAATTCATCTCTAATGTTCTTGTACATTAATAGGTTCTAGTTTGCCTTATTCCTCTTGACCTAATCCTTGACCCTTGTAGTTCATGTTTTGAATCATTTTCTATAGTTTGGGACATCTTTGCTTGTGAAAATATAGGGCCTCATCTTTATGAATGATCCAAGAATCACAAGGTTCTTCAAAATATTCTTTTGATTGCATACCTATGCTTGTGAAGGATGTTGAACCAAACTGATAGATAATAAGTTTATCTTGCCTCATAGCTAAGGATCCATAACTACATGGGGATAGTGTAAGGTCTCCTACATAAAGAGTTTTATATTCATATTCCCCATACCTATTGGAGATGATATTCATTCAAGTGATTTATAGTGACTCAAATGAGGTGCATGATACACTATCAGGGTGGACATATTTCATATGCCCATTTTACATTATGAGAAGATATATTCTTCCAATAGATTTCATTTCATTATCATCATAGGCCTTAATCATTATTATAGTAGGCCCCAAAGAAGATTTTACATACCCTAATTTTTTAATAAAATCAATATTACACAAATTTGAGGCAAATCCTCTGACTATAAGAACCCATGGGATTTTATGATTGGTGATTGATATTTCAATGAATAAGGGATAATTATGGTAAGGGCCTATTGTTGGTATGTCATGGGAATATAAGGTGATTTTTTTTGATGGAGATAGGTGACCCACCAAGGCTTAAAATTGATTCATTTAAATATCCCTAGGAGCTTTTAATTCATTCAAGACTTGAATTAATATCTCTCAATGTAGAGAGTAAGTTTTAAGAATATATATAAGGGAGATTTGAGCTAGGGTATTTTTGTGTTGCTCCAAGAAATATTATTTTTCCACATCTGGTAGTAACCATACAATCGATAGTGGCCATATTAATTTTAAGGATGGGAGATGCTAGATTTGTGGACCCTTGGGGGCCTTTGGTTTTGATGGTGTTAATGTAATGGTATGAAATAGAATGATAATCAATTTTATTGGAGGTGGAAGCTTGACCTTGATCCTTCAATGGTTTCATTTTTTTTAAATCATGCTTTGGTACAAGATCTTGATATATCCCCAATAGTTGATTTTTTGATTGATTTGTTTGACTCTCCCCTTCAACTTCTATCTTTTATTTTCCTATCAAGTCCTAGATGAAATGTCTTAATTTAATGCAATTTTAGTATCATACCCTTTGAGTCAATGGTATTGGCAAAACTTATCTTCATAGTACTATTTAGGGTGTGGTTTATTATCATCTAAGGGTCAAATCTCTGGGAGAGTGATCATATTGGCAGTAATTAACTATTTTAGGACCATTTCACTAGGTACACCAAGACTAGTAAGATGTTTCCACATTCTAGGCTTTGGTTTCCCTCTTGGTATAGTAATACTAGATAAATTTTTATTTTTGGTAGTGGGAGGATATTTTTGTATTGTTTGTACATGTTTTTTAATATTAACATCATCCCCAACTACATTCTCATTCTTATTGAAGGCTTTTGGCTTACCCAAAAAATATTATCTTGACTTCAACTTTGTTCATTTTGGGTATATAATTTGATTGTTCCCCTTTCAATAAGTGTTTTTCTATCTAGATACCCTTCTCTATAATCTCATCAAATGATTTGTCACACTATAATTTCAATTCATATTTTAATTTCACATTTAGATTATCAATGAATTTCTTGGCCAATTCTTTTTTGGGGACCATGCATCAAAAGTGACTGGTAAGGCTCCTACATCATTATAAGAATGATGCTAGATTCTCCCCATTCCTTTATTTAGTGTTGTAAAGATTAATTATATAAATTTCATGTTCAATATTGAAAGAGAAATGTCTCACAAATTTTTATATTAGTTCTTCAAAAGTAGTAATGGACCCATTTGGTGGATGCATGAACCATTCAAGAGTGGGTCTTGTGAGAATTTTAAAAAAGAGTCATAGTAGATAAACACAATTATATATGACCTCATGGCATGCTACATATAACTCTTTAACATGGTCTCATGGGTCCCCTCTCCCCTTATATTTATCAAATTTTGGAACTTTAAAATGTGTCAAGAAGGGTTTTTTTAGAAAGCTCATGTCCAATAGGGACGAGAAAAAGTATTCATATCAACATCTCATTACCTAAGTGTGAGGGTCAATCTTATGAAGAGTTTATTTAATTATATTCCACTATTAGTAAAATGAGGGATACATTAAGGGATTATAATTATGGGTTTGGCTTGATTTTGGTCTTAACATGTCAACCTTAGTGTTTTCAGTGTTTTTTGGGTGATGCAGGTCTTTGGTTTTCAACATGAATTTGAGATGCAAGGGAGTTGATTTGTTGGGTTAATTTGTTTGTGCAATCCTCCAAGGTATATATCCTTATATAATCATTAATCTGATTATTTTGAGGGGATTCTTCTTCTTATTCTATCTCTTGTTCATGGTCTACAAGCTCAGGATCCCCTTGTTCTTGATTAGTGACATTTGGGCAAGGTGGAGTGTTGGGTCTAGATGATGGATGAGTGATATGTTTTAAGAGATTATGATTAAATGTCAAGGGTAATTTTCCCCCCATTCTAATAACTTGGGCAAGAATTTGGTCATGGTTTTCATATATATATATATATATATATATATATATATATATATATATATATATATATATATATATATATATATATATATATATATATATATATATATATATATATATATATTGAAATTGACCCTAAATTCATCATTATTTAAGAAGTAATTAGTGAGTCTTTCATCTCCTCTAGAAATGTGCATGTCACTTTGATTTTATTCATTATACCTAATCTATTCACCTACTATCATAAGGACATCATCTTCCTGATTTGATCCTTATCCCAATCTTAGGACTTAGGCATGAGTCTTGATTAATATGGTGCATAATGTGGGTGATATGAAGAATATTGAGTGTTGTTTTTTATATGAGATAGTAAGGGATGTGACTCTGAGCACTTGTCTTAAGTTTTAGACTAGAGTGGTCTATATATTTGATATAGATGTGATAAGATTTGGATTTTGATATTAAGAGATACAATGATCAAGAATTACAAATGTGACAACCCTATGAAGGTTTAACCTAACAAGGACACTAAATGATAAGATGACTAGATGCTTTTCACACTATCAAGATGATGATTGGATGGGTGTTATTTATGAATAGGCAGGATGATAAGATGATAGGGTAATAGATAAAACTTGATAGAGTTATATACTTTGATAGTATTTAATCAAGGTAGGATGGATGAAATGATGAATAGGATGATTTTAATATTTTTTAGGAAGGGATGGGTACCACTGTAGCTTAGTTTAAAGATGAAATATGATACTCAAATTTATGGATGATAGGATGAAGATGAAATGATTTAAATCTATCCCTAAAATAAAATGTGTTCTAAGGGTATTCTAGGTGTTTTATGAGAAAAGGATGAGACTGACTCAGTTCATAAATAATATAAGTCTATCACAACACACACAAAATCACACCAATCATAATCCCTAATATTACTAAACCTAAAAGGGTGTGTGACCTGATGACTACACCATCTAACATCTTTATGAGTGAGGTTGTAGACTAGTGACCCATTATGTAATCTCTTAAATCCTCATAACCCCATCTAGACTTGATGATCACTTGGGATATGATATGGACTATGATAGTAAGTCAACTATCATGACTAATAGGTCCTAAGTCATTTTTACACAAATTTCTCAGGGGCATCCCTGATATATACAAGGTATGTGGGCCTAGATTTATATAGGGTGTTGTCTAATGCTTAGTTTATATAATTAACTCTTCCCCTTCATAAAATACCTATATGGGGTCAACCAATTATCCTAATGACTATTATCCCTGATATTTATTCTCCATTAGAGCATAGAGTGTGTTCAAATGTGTGGTGATGAAATCCACATCACCAACCCCTAATGACTAGGCAAGTGCATGGGGATGAATTCCATGTCATGTTGCATTTTATAAAATCAAAATTTGGGATAATAAATAGGCAAACAAAAGTTTATTTAACTGACTATTTAACTATTTGAGAGAAAAACACAAGAAATTAAATACACACACACACACACACACACACACAAGTTCAAATTCTAAATTCTAGATTAATCCCTGATGTTGCAAAGAAACAAGTTAGAAAAATGATTTAGAGCCTCCTATTTAGGTGTCCTACACAAAAAAAAAATTATTAGTTTATAAATATTCATAATTACTTCTAGCTCCTACAAAACCACCTTTACATAGTTACAATTTCAAAATCAATTCTAGAGAAAGAAATAACACAACTGAGAGTCAAAACAACAACTAAGAGATATCCAATTTTGTAGATAGTTAGTTAGTTATGACCATGTGGTCAGTCAAAATCACCTTTGGTTAGTGTAAAGTCACTTCTAGAAATCAATGTAGCTTCTTTCGAGAGGTGATTTTATAACCTATAGGAAAAACACTATATATAAAAGTAGATTATAAAATAATATATTTACAATGCCGAAAGCATGTTATTTTGTTTAAATCAAAATTGTACTAAATAGTATTAGATAGATATATTATGAAAACTATCTAAGTCAAAACTATAGATGAATTCTCAAAACCACCCTTAGGAATCAATCTTTCTTCTTTTGGGAGGTGATTTTACTTTTGGACATATATATAAATACACACACACAAATTGCTAATGTTATAATTGAGATAATGTCTAAAGATTTAAACTGTCTATAAAATTGATTACAAGACTACTAAAATGGATGGATTATTAAAGATGAACAAAAATAACACCTATTTTTCAACTATATTCAAAATTGCCTATCTAGCTTCAAAACAACTAATGAGAATCAAAATCACTTCTATCAAGAAGTGGTTTTAAATATTTTAAAATTTATAGTATATACATAATATATAGAGATAAACTAAGATTAATTAAGACACTACATAAAACTAGAAATCTAAATATCTATCACTAGAAATCAAAAATTGAAATGATAACAATTATTATCTATTTACTCTTAAAATTGTTTCAGCAATTGTCAAAATCATAGCTAGGATTCAAATTTGCCAATACAGATAGGTGATAATGCAAAATATAATTAAAAGGGTTATTTTAGGAATGATAAGTTTTTATGAGCAGAGTCACCCCATTTCCTATAATAAAATCATAACCAGATAGAGACAACAAAAAAATTTAGGTATCAAAATCACAATTTTTAGTTAGTGACTTAAACCTAAATCAAAACCACTTCTTGCAGAAGCAAAACCATAACTAAGAATGAATATCACTACTGAGGACAAACAATTTTGATTAGTATAAAAACCTACTAATTTAGAGGTAAAAAAACTTTATCATATCCCTACAACCCCACAATATTAACTCAGAGTATAAAATCCAACAAAAAGTTTAAAAAGGCTAATGTTTGACCTTAATACAATATTATGTCAAAACCACGACTATAATGTCAAAACTATAACTATACTATCAAAACTGAAACTTAGTTTCAAAATCACCTCTATTGAGAAGTGATTTTGCAAAAGGCTAGTAAACTGCTAGAAAAGCTAATAGTTAATGGTTAGTCCATGCAATTAAGCAAAATTGTAGGTGGGATATGCAATATTTCTTTTGTAAAACCATAATTTACAGTGCATTATTACAATTCATTTGGGACGTAAAAATTTCAATAATTTATAGCCCAACCTTCTTCTAACTAGTCATGCAAGATGATTTAACATGTATTACACACACAAGGGCTAGTTTAAGGGAGAGATCCCACTGTGGTCACCAAAATATGCTTATAAATTTGAGGTATGGATTAAAAATACTATAAAAAGTAACTTAGCTCAAAACTTAAAAAAACATTAAAAGGAGAGAATATAGAAGTAATCAGCAATTATAAATGGATTCTTACCATCACCTTGCTCCTCTTATATTCCCTCCAAGATCTTCAAATGTATTTTCTAATGATTCTTGATTTTCTTGTTGGATTGCTTGATAATGGTGGCTTCAAGATCTCAAATGAGTATGGATGGATTAATAGCTTCTTGGATGCAAGGATAGTGTGGATGTAATGAGAGTATGAAGGTTAAGAGTAATAGTATATGTATGCAAGAGCTCTTTTCTAATTAGTATAATCAAGCTCCATGATTGGTTATTTATAGGGTGATAGAGGGGAATTAAAAAGAATTTTAAATTCATTAGAACTCTCCAATTTAAAAAATTCTAGAAAGTTAAAGAAAGCTCTAGATTTCAGAGGCTTCTAGATTTGATTAGTAGCTAATAGGGATTAGTTAGGGGTTTAGAGTGGTTTAAGGCTCTATGTGTGTAGGACATGCTAGGGATGGGTTTGCTTTAGGGTAGGTAGAATATATTTGAATTTTAAATTGGAAAGTGGGTAAGTGATTAATTAATGAGGTTGACATTAGTGGTTTAATGGGATGTTAGTGGGATAATGAAGGGATTGATATAGCATGGGGTGTAATAAGGTTATCATGATGTAGGGAATATATGATGGGGGATAAGTTTTAATTATTTAATTAGGATTATTTTTATGAGATTAATTATGATAAATAGTAGGATTGGTGGAATAGTTAGGGCTATCAGATTTAGGTGTATACACATTGGTTACATCCATCACCTCAAAATGGGGGCATATTGGTGGGACTATTATAGAGATTCAAGCCTTAACAGTCATAAAAATTGGAATTAAGATAAATTACATGATCAAGTTGATTTAGATTGGAAGATATTTTAATTCATATGGGAAATATTGGGATTTAGATAGGATAGATTGTGACACAAATTGGGACATATTGGCACATATATGATGCATATGTGGACCATAATACAAAAAAAGGTGATATATTATATGACACAATGAGACATATTGCATGGATCAAATTGAGTATAATTATTATATTACATGATCCAATTTATCATATTAGGTTACATTATTAGATTGAATAGAGTGAAATACAAATTTATGGCATTTTATATTACATTGGCATACATATGGATTGTATTATAGGGCATAGATGTTATTCATGCATGAATTTTTTATATACACATAATAAATTTTAAACTTTATCATTTATTTATATTTTCTCTTATAAGAACCTGTCTAGTTTCAATCTCACTGAGTGCATGCCTTAAAGAGTGTACCAGGAAAGGGGTGGATAGATCATAGGTTATTCAAAAGATTGTTGATCAACTCTACCATACCTAAACCCATTATAATTCCCATTTATCTAACTCCATAAGGAAAAAAACCTCATTTATCCAACTCCCTAAAATATATCCCTTCAAATAGCCCATATGTAAGCAAATACCAAATTTTCTTAATAAGCCAATCAGGTTGACTTTGTTACAAAAGTTATAGCAAACATTAAGGAGCTAAGTTAGGCTAGCCAACTTAATTTGATGCCTAACTATAAATTTCTAAAATAGGATCATCCTAGTTGATTTTGTCATCTAAAGTTTTAGAATGGTTAAGACTTATCCATTATTATAAATATCACCTTCACTTCAATCTAATAGAGAGGAACATTCATTTTTGCAATATTATGGCTCATAATTTTGTTAAGTCTACAATTGAAGGAGACATTGCTTGTGGAAAGTCTTGGATGCCAGTAGGAGTCTTTTATCCCTAATCTAATTTCTATTGTGTGATCCTTACAAATCTATAATAATCTCTTGCAAATCACCATTGGCCAAGGTGGAGATTGAGATTCAACAGGCTCACTCAAAAGTAAGTATCTCTAACATTTGATTTTTCATTTAATAGATAGATATTTCACAAATTAATAAGTTTGAATTTTTAACTCCTTACTTAGGTTATCTATATACTTAAACCTAGTATATTTACAAGGTTTTAAGTTCTTTCCATATTCCACTTTAGGTGATCTAGGCCCTCATTTGCCTACCATGATCCCTTAATTGTTTTATTTGTTTTAACCATCTCCATTTGTGTTATATGCTTTGATAACAATAGATTAATTTTATTTCATATGCTTATACCTAGTTAGGGTTATTTCATAGTATTATTTTCCTAGTTAGGTTTAGCAAATCCAATTTGGTCATGCTTCTGATATAAACAATATTGCAATAGATGTTAGTTATTTACTTTATTCGATCTTAGATTTAATAAGTTATAGATATATCTAATTTTTTCATGCATTTAGGTGAACCTAATGTGAATCTAACCCTTACATTTTTATTTTTTCATTTGTAGTCAACTAAGTCACGTTACTTGACCTAGTTTTGTTCTCTATGTGTAGATTCAAGATCTATAGTCAACTAGATTGCACTATTCGACCCAATTTTTCTCTTTTTTAATAGGTTTTTAGTCTCAATAAACAAGATCAATCTATTTGATCATTTTTGCTTTATACAAATTTTAGTCTTCAACCCTAGTAAATAAGATAAAACTAGTCAATCTTGTTCACTTTTTACAAATTTAAGTCTTTAGTCTAACAAACAAGGTTGAGTTGGTCAATCTTGTTTAGCTCATGTACTATTCAGTGTTCAAATAAGTTGAGTTAGGTGAATATATTTAGTTTTTATATATCTCATCTTTCACTCTTTAGTTTCATCAAACTAAGTTGACCTAGTCGACTTGGTTCAGGTTTTTTTTAACTAATTTAGTACTTCAATTTTGACAATTTTATCAATTTATTATTCCTATTTTACATTAAGATCACTTATTAATTTATATTTCTATATTATGATTTCTAGTTTTTCAGTTCTATTAAAACTAGATCACATAATAAACTAAGTCAACTTGACCAAATTTGTTTTTTTTTACATGTTTTTACAATAAACTAGATTGGCATGCCTGACCTTGTTATGTTTTATTTATGTAACTAAATCGTCTTGTGTGACCTTGTTTTGTATGTTTCATTTTGTATCATAATCAAGGCCATTCACTTTCCTTTCATAATAATTAATTTCATATTTGATTTGATAAGAATTGGTTCCATGTTTATTTACTTTTAAAAACTACAAGTTGGTTTTCACCACTTAATTTTCACCTTTATTTTCACATTATTTTTATTTCCCTAGAAAATATGTACCAATAGTTTTAAAACTACTTAGTTATTGTAGTGAATGGTTATGCGATAATTTATTTATTGTCCTTGTCTATTATGTATAGATATTATGGTGTAAGGGGCTTACCCTAATACTCATATTCATAGTAAAGAGATAAACACAATGTTTAGTTTCCACATACCTCATGGTATTTAATAAATTCCTAAGACTTCCCTTTGTATCAAACCTTAAGAATCCAACCATTTGTTTGATCTGGTGGTGCATCAGTTAGCGGTTAGCTCTAAGAAGTTACTTCCAAATTACCCTTGAAATCAAGTTTAATGTGTTATGGGTAAATTATAATCCTCTATAGTTAGTGCTCTAAAAAATTACATTATCAATATTTAATGGAAAATAAAGTATCTTTAGGAACCTACAAATCAACCAAATCCTTTTAATATATCTTCTTTTCAGATAGCTAGTTAAATAGTTAATTAGTTGTACACTTTCATTGCTACTTATTGCTTACTTCTCTTATTTGTATTTTAGACTATGTTGACCCATGTTAATACAAACTCTATGTTGTGTGACTTAACTAGATCGACTAGTGTTAACCTAATTGATTGTGTTTGAACATACTAAGTTGACTAGTTAGATTTAGTCTTTTATAATCTACTTATTTACTTCTATCTACAAACAACATCATCCAATTTATATTTAATTTTTCCAAATTCAAATAAGTTGACCAAATTGACTTAGTTTATTTTCTAGACTAACATTACTATCTACCAAACTAAGTCAATTGTATCAACTCAATTAGTTTTCTAGATTATTATTCTTATTTCTACAAAACAAAGTCAGCCAGCTCAACTCAATTCATTTTCTAGACTAATAATATTCATATTTGCCAAACCAAGATGACCATATCAACTCAATTAATTTTTGAGGTTATTATACTTCATGTATGCCAAATTAAGTCTACCATCTCGACTCAGTTCATTTTCCAGAATGATATTATGTCTACAAAAATAATTCAACCAATTTGACTCAGTTCATTTTCTAGATTATTATTATTATTTTTGTCTACCAAATTAAGATGACCAACTTAACTCAGTTCATTTTTTAAACTATTATTATTCATATTTTCCAAACTCAATCAACCAACTCAAATTAGTTCATTTTATAAATTGTTATTCTTCTTATCTACCAAATTAATTTGACCAACTCACCTCAATTCATTTTTTAGATTGATATTATTCATGTCTACAAAACTAAGTTGACCAAATCAAGTCAATTCACTTTTCAAACTATTTTTTTTCTTGTCTACCAAATTATGACCAACTTGACTCAGTTTATTTTCCATATTGTTATTTTTATTATCTATCAAACTAAGTCGACCAACTCGACTCAATTCATTTTCCACAAAATAAGATTTTACCTATCTATCAAATTAATTCAACCAACTTGACTCAATTCATTTTCTAGATTTGTATTTTCTTGTTTATCAAACTAAGTTGACCAGCTCAAATCAGTTCATTTTCTAGACTATTATTTTTCATGTGTATCCAACTCTATCAACCAGATCAACCTAGTAGGTTTATTTAGCCATTTCATCCTAGTCACACCTTCACCTTTTTCATCATGCATTACATTTTTTATGAAACTTAACTACAAAATCAAAACAACATGATGAATTTCACTAATCTCCCTAAATGTCCTAATTCTCACCTTCCCTATACTTCCATAGAAAATCTAGATGTATGCAATGTTCATGTGGTTACTAGAATAAAAAATTATGGGTCACCTCTTTCAAAAACTTGGGATCCACTTAACTATCCTAAAAAAATGCCTATTATCAAGGATGAGAGTGATCTCAAATACACTTCTAAAATGATACTTTTGATCAATGAAAACCCTCAAAATTAGGGAAAGGATACCAAGATAATCTATAATCTCATAATGGGACCTTACCTTGATTGTCCCCCTTAACCCACACATAACTTTTCTATGAGTCTTGGGTAAAGTCACCCTGTGACTTTTTCCATGATTTTTTCTCCTTCCATGCCCACTTCTTATTTCTTTCCTTCAAATTTATCTACTACTTATTTTACCTTGCCTAGTATCTCAACTATTATGTTCAATCTATCCTCCAATAGGCCTACTTAAAGTGCCCATGTTCATAATCAAGTCAATGCTACCTTGAGTGCATCTCAATATGATTCTACTGGTCAAGCCACTATTACCACTAACAAAATTCTATTGCAATCCATGAATAAAATCGATACTTTTAAAACTAATAATGCAAATCAAAAGATACAAATGTAAAAGTAAATTTTTAATTATAAAATCATATTCAACCCACTCAATGGGGAATTCAAAATCCTAATGCCTTGCCATCCCCCTTAGAGATGCACAAGGTAACCTCATACCTCAACCCTAACTTATTAATAAGGATATAAAAAATTTACCAAATGAACCCTTAATTCTTAAAATTTCAAACATTAAAATAGGTGGTATTGTTCCTACTATCACTTATAATGGAACTGTTGATCTTGCATTACATTTGAAAGCTTTCAAAAATTTGTATAAAGATTGGATTAAACACAATACCTTTATGATCACCAAGCTCTTAGCTAATACCTTTTCAGGTGACATTTTAGATTGGTATAATTAACTCAAATCTTATAATATATCTAGTTTATAGGATTTAGCTAATTCATTGGTATAGGAATTCCAAACTAACAACTTTCCTATAAATAAATTATCACCCTTTATCAATTATAAATAATCAGAAACCAAAAAGGCACAAGTGTTTATTAAATGATGGAAATCCTTATATAATAAATGCAAACATAATATGTTAGAAGACAATCTCTTTGAATTGTTCATTAACACTCTTCATCCTAAATTACAATATTATGTTAGGACATTCTCTCCCAAATCTTTGGAAGATGCCCTAGACCAAGCCAAACATCAAGATTTTCTTGTCAGACAATTTGAACCTTTGCATCCTCCACCCAGAGCTTGAATGATTATTAAATATAAAAACAAACATGCTACCAATGATGGTGTTATAGATACCTATGATTCTATACATACTATTCACACTATACTCCTAAGTGGTTCCAATGATGCTACTCTTTCACAACCACTTTTAAATAATCCTTTCAAAAACCTAGTTCTACATCTTTCTATATGAAAAATGTAGACTATCTCAAACCACTTTCCATGGTATAAACTCAAAACTTCCTTCTTAGGACTTCACCATGAAATATTGATCTTATTTTCCCTACCAAACATTGGTATTATCCATGAAAGTTTTGTTGGTATCATGCAAGTTGGGTTCATTGTCACAAAACTTTTCACCAACTTAGAAATTTTTCACTTGAGTATCTCCTTGGTCCTAATTTTTGTCACAAAACCATTCTTGAGTGCCAACATGCTTATGAAGTGGAAACTAAGGCTCATGAAACCAAAATTAAGCATTATACCCTAATCAAGCTAATTTTTATTTCACTATTTATAAGGATCCTTTTCCTAATCATCAAAAAAGGTACTACTCAACCTCCTAATTCCAACATTATTTAAAATTTTATCGGTCCTAATTCTCTCATTAACAATGAGAATGTGGTCAATATCAATAATATGAGGAGAGTAGTCTCTTGTATCAATCCTTATCCATATACTAACTATAATAACTTCCCAAATTTCTATAATTTTCAAGACATTTATCCATTTCACTTCAAAATGCTTGAACATACAAAAATTAACCTAACAACATAATATACTCTTCATCCACTATCCCACATGTGTCCAATCAAGTGACACATTTATATACTCATTCTCTTTCCATTAATACAAGTTCTTTTAACTCCAAATTACCCACCTTAAAAACTACAAATCAATCTAGTTCTATGACTTTTTCACCACATATAACATCTAAATCTTTAAATGAATCAATAATTGACCCAATTATGCCACCAATGACATTACCCAAATCAACCCAATCGAACACACTTGTAAAAATTACATCAGTTAAATCCTAATTACATACTCTTTATCAACATCAATTTAACTACACTTCCACTCCTTCAACAGACTTGCTTCAACATTATGCACCTTTATCTGACATAGTTCTAACTAGATATGATGAATGGGACCCTATCATGTAACTATCACATCTCTCATGTCAAATTCCTTTTATAAAACTCATGATAACTTCCCCTCATCATTTTAATCATTTAATATAATTCTTATTTGAAATGAACATCCCTAAATCTCCACCCATGGGGAAAGAAGCCACTTTATCTGGATCTGAAGATGGCATCCTTAAATAATGTGAAGAAATGTCCATACACATTAAGTAATTGTAGATACTTATCTCTCACTCAAATTTACTAGAGCTTTAATGATTCTTGAATAAATACTACTTCAGGTGAATGGTATTCCATTATTCATTAGTGTCTAAGTTGGTGATATCTAAGTCAAGTGTGTTTTGATTAATGAAAGTTTTAACACTTGTGTGTCTTCACTTGACTTTATTAAAATGCTTGGACATTCTGAATGTAACCTTAAATATACCCAAAGCACATGTCAATAATATGATCAAAGATAAATGCCTCTAGGTTAAGTTTGGATCCATATCATTGTTCCTCCTATTATAGTTTGTATCAAGGTCATGATATTTAATTTCCCATTATCATATAACATTTTAATATATCAAACTTGGACACACCACATGAGACTTATAGCCTCATCAGCATGTTAATTTGTCAAATTTTCTCACAATGGCACTATCTATAAGATTTAAGGAGACATAAACCCTTATAATTTTGAATGATTATAATGACATGGTATTTTAAAAATAACCAATCTTAAACCTTTACCTAGCATTCATTTTCATGAATCTCAACTATTTAATTATCTCATTAACTCTAATAAAAGTTATAATGGTCATCCCAAAATTAAGGGTAATAAATTGCCTAACCTATTAGATTCTAATGATGATGAACCTGATGATATTAGTTTAAAAATCAAAACTTATGATCTTCCTTCACACATCATTACTAAATTACCTCCTTTACAACCTTAGTCTCATTAAAAACTAATTTATGAGATTCCCACTACCATAACACACACACACACACACACACACACACACACACACACACACACACACACACACACACACACACAACTTTTCATCTAGTCACTATTGAGCCTATTTAAAGAATGCTTCTTGATCATGCCATGATGGGACCATATTAGTTTACCAAGTTATCTAATCATTTAATATTACTCCCTCTTGATATGTTAACCACCTTACATCAACCCACATTGAGGTCTTATACCAAAGTTATTGAGCCTCCTCTCGATCCTATTCTAACTAGTCTTACTAGTGGGGATGATATATTACCTTTTCCTAATATTGATCACTTACCTACATGATGGGAAGATGATCCATATTATTAATTTAAAAATGTTGTGGATCATTGGGCCAAGGATTTTTGTGCACATCATAGGTTCTTATAAAAACAATAAACATCAATCTCTAGCTCTACTATGGATAGTAAACCTCTACAATCTGCTACTCTTCAACACACTTATTATTTTCATGGCACAAACACACATACCTCTGCATAATGCCTATATATTCATCATTACCTTGATTCTCTTCATCCAAAAAATACATCTACTAATAAGAACATGCCTCCTCCTAAGATACTTCCAAAGTACATCCCTAATTATGGCGAGGTTTATTTTATTTGGCATCAATGTGTTACACATCATACAGATAGATGTAGAGTATTACATTATAATTTTCATGATTTACCATGGCCTACATTGTCACCTTATCATCAACATACCCAGGGTTGGTTATGAGTTAAGGCTAAGTCTTCCTTTCCACTTTCATCCTCTTAAATATCATATTTTTTTACTCACATTACAACACCAGTTCCTTGTATTGATTATACTTCATAAGAGATGCCACATACAAGGAATTATTATTCAAGCATACCTAAATTATTCATTGAGGTATTAAATTAGGAAGTCCTCACACATCTCTCTATAAAGATATATGAGACTATGATTAAAGTTAGATTCTATTTACAATAGGATTTATCAGATGTTATTGATGATGCATGTTGTGAAATCTATCAATATTTGTGAGCATAGTATTTTGCTTTGGCATATTATGCCTCATATTTTTACTTGCATTGGTTTTGATATTCATACTTCACTATATAATTTTTTATGCATTGCTTATATTTTGTTTCTATAACTCTCTTCGCCATATCTTTAAACTTTTGCATTTACATTTCATGGTTCTTACTTTACAAATCTTGTTCTTGTACATATTGAATTTTGACTCTTTCATTATATTTAATTATATAATTTTAAAATAACTACATTTCCCCCATTTTGAGATGATTTTTTATTACATTCATGCTTATGATATCTCATTTTTTGAATAATATGGTTATTTGTGTGACATGGTTAATAGACCACACCCAACAATATCATATTTTTATTGAGATTATCTATAAAGCATAATTATCATTGTACCATCTATTATTACATGGATCTCTTATGATTATCATTCATCCCATATCATCCTCTCATGTAAAAGATACATATGGTTAGTCTTGATATTGCACACTTACATGTGGGCAAGTCTAAGAACCTTTTTGATGACATAGTCTTTAAGTACTTCTTTCTTGTAATCAATGTGTAAGCTTTCTTCTAGTTTCTACTTATATTACTCATGATTGGTTTTACAAATACATATGGAGGAGGAAAATAAAAAGTCATAAAATTTTAAAATACAAATCATTTAAAACAAAAGACAATGATCAAAATTTAATTATAAATTTAAAATTTAAAATCGCACCAAAAGATGTGATTATTATTTGGCACATCTCTTATTCTAGTTGAAGTTAAAACTCCATAGTTGGACTCATAATAGAGCCAAGTTCCATTGGGGTGGGGTAGGATATTAGACTAGGATAAGAGGTCTCATAATACTATTTAATGCCACCTATATTCTCACACAAGTACCCAATCTTTAATATAGACTAACAACTTTGTAAGGGGTCTTCTGGAATGGGAAACTTGTCATAGAAAGTGTTTTCACTTGAACTTACACCCCTTGAGGAGATGACTCATATCTCTTCATTTAAGTGTCACAATGGAAACACCTCAGGGCTATGGGTGACCCCATGTTGAGGTGAGTCTCTAGATTAGGGCTAGTTCCCTTAATTTACCACTTCCACACTTGTTGAACCACACTTGCACTTACAATGAAAAAGGTTAGGAAGCCTAAACTAAACCTATATAAGGAGGTGATGCACCAAATTAATTCTCTACTAAAACTACTTGTAATGCACTTGGAACCAAAGGAAAACCTACACATGCACTTCATCAAACTAAAATCTACCCTTCTACATCAATGTTTCAACATGGGGTCTTGAAGAGAGCTTAGACTAGGAAGACTAGATAATAGGTCTTCTAGAAACACTAATGAATAGAATCTCACTATACATTCAATCCACATTAGACACTTCTTACTGACCTACAAAAGAGAGTTTTCAAACTACAAAAGGCACTAAGAAGGATAACATGTCAAGGTAAACAAACATACACTTGCACAAGACCAATTACCATAGCATAAACATAGTGAAGTCACAAATGAGGTAAAAAAAATAGAATCTTTATTATTTTAAGGCCACAATTGATTAGGGATTCACCATACTCAAGTGGAGAGATCCATCCAAAATCCAAAAAATCTAGTATATATAACAATTGTGAGAGAAGAGAGAGAAAGTGAATTTCAAGACTCACAAGAACACTTGTCAAGCAAAGAGTTAAAATAGTAATATAATTAGGCATAAGACAATTCCTATAAAGAATACAATGACAAATGTCTCCCAAGTCATCAAACTCCTCCAAAGGGAGTAGATGCTCTCTTGTTTGCATATGAAACTGGCCTCATGATTTGCCTTCATTAGACTATCTCATAGCTAAATAGGGAAAGGTATTATGGTTGATCTAATAAGGAAGGGTTACTAACAATCCCCCATAGGCATTGGAGTGGTACCTAATCATCCATATCCTCCTACACATGAGTAATCATCCCTAGCAGTTACAAATGACTCTTTATCATGTACCCCTCACACTTGGCACTCAAAATTCTTCCAATTCTTAAATCCAATCCATGCACAAGGAGAAATGTCACATTTCAAGAGTCTCCACATCATCATATTCATCAATCAAGCCTCAAAAGGCTTTCCAATTTGAATTATCATCTTTTTCACTAAGTGATCACTATTTGCTCACTAGATTGGCTGAGATGAGGAAGATGGTAGGCATACTTAGGAGACTAGATAGATTAATATATTAACATGGAGACATAAAATAATTCCCAATCTCTCTCCTTAAGTTGATTGCATCATCTGAAGCTTCTCCACACCTATAAAACACTCAAAATTTTCAAATAAATCCCTATTATACACCATCCATATAAATAGGGTACACCTCAGTTGGATGTAAATGAGTACTAGTGAGTCATATATAGATTAAAGTCATCTCCCTATATTTTACACTCCATTTGGATGCTTTATTTGTCTTATCTTCTCCATCAAGTCTGAGTTAGGGTTTTGTTAGGGTTTAGAGTCACTTGGACTCTTAGCCTTTGTTCATGAAGGTCTCACATTCAACCCCCACTTGATGATTTTAATATCATCTTAGGGACCCCCAATAACACCTCTAAATACCTTGTGGTCCCATGCATATCCTTATATGAGTTATAAGCATTCAAACATGGCCACTCAGGCTCTTTTAGCAGTCTGCATAGGCCTATGTGTACTTTAAGCCAAGGAATGGATTCTTAGATAACTCCCCTCCATCTCAATGTATTATAATCTCTATTATCATCCTAAAAACATTTCTAAAACCATTTTAATGATCATCTTATTTTATAAATGCAATTGACCTACCATTTACCTTAGGCTTAAACCTTGTTCCACAAGTATGCCCATAACCTAAGGCTCAAAATGACCTTCCTAATGTTTTATTGCATCCATATAGCTTGGTCACATCTGTAATAATTCCACACACATGTTCCAATGGTTTGGAGATCCCTATAATATCTATAAATGATGATGACCTATTGTTTGGGATCTAGGTCAAAATCTTATCTTTAGGTCTATTTGCAAACCTAGCAACCTAGACCCTCTTTCTTGGTTATATACCACCATGAGATGTTAATAATGATTTTATAGGTTATATTACTCTTTAAAAACCCTCCAACTAGGCCCAAACATCTCCTTGGTCATCTTTTAACACATTTCTCTTCAAAGCTGCAAGTTTTGAGCATGAGGAAAGTGATCTACCTCTGAGACAGAATAGAGGGGTGTTACCCTATTTATCATCAAGAATAGAAATTAGAATTTTTTTTAAAATATTCAAGGATTACATGTACAAAAATTCATCCCCCATTTAGGTAATATGACTCTCTAATCTGCTTAAATTCCAAAGTAGATTTTTCATAGGCAGACTATACAGGGGTATTGGAGAGTTGGATGTGTGATGCATGGTTAGGGCCCTTTCCCTATTATATATTTAATATGAAATATCCATGAGACCATAATGAATACAATTTATTTATTTAAAACATAATTTATTCCCTATATCCATCATATTTTCCTTATATACTTTGACTCAGTCAGGACTATGTGGATAACTCTTGACTGTGTTCTACCCTTAAGCCTGACTATAGGTGGAAATAAGGTCTCAAGGGGGTTTATTTCACCATGATAGGGTTTAAGGATTCATCATATCTTTTAATAAGGTAATTATATGATTTATTTTTCATTCATACTCTCTCTTATCCCTTTATATGTACCTTAACTCATAAATGAGTTCCTCTACTGCCTGGTTGACTAAGACAAGCATGCATGTAGATGTCCATGGGTTGTTAGACCCCTGACTCATCTCTATCCCATTTCCCCTAATCTTACCAAAGTGATATTGTAACCTTTTTCATCCATTTTCTACCCTATCTATGTTATCAATCACCTATAAATTCAAAGCACTATCCCAAGGTGAATTCCCCAACTGTAGGTGTTCCATTGTATGGAAAAGGAGACCTATAGGTTGTCTTAGCCTCTTTACATTTATATAATTATTATCCCACTTGAATTAAACCTCATTTATATGGTATTTTGGATATTTATGTGATATCACTTCATATAAATCACTTAGTATGGTGGTAAGTCTTTACATATTGCCACCTTGAGAGTCTAGAAGTCATTTGGAGTTTATTCCTGTAGATAACACTAAGCAATTCTAGTGTGTGAAAGTATGACTTTAGGGCCTCCAAAATCATGTTATTTAAACTATCCAATTTCCCTATCTTGTAATAATATACCCTCATGGTATGGATAATATATTTAATTCTTAATATTTAACAAGAAATCATCTCTCATACTTATCCAATATTGCTAAAAACACATAGCTCTTTGTTCTGTCATCGTACAGACAAGTTCCCAAATACTCAAATTGTCTATTTGGGATGGTTTCTCAAGGCTTAGTTGGATACCAAAGTATTATTAATTATCACCAAGCTATGAATTTTCTTCATATACCTTATGAATACTAATACCTACCACTCATGCCTTCATATGAACCTATATACCCCTATTAGACACTTATAGGTGTGTTTTTGAGTGTGATGCATATTTCTTGTCAAATTAGTTTAACTAGTACAAATTTGAGATATACTTATTAAAATTAGGTTTGGTTGATTTTTATTAACTCTAGAACACATTTGAAACTTTTCCATGTTCCTCATAATGTCTTCAAATTCTCTTCCCACATGCAAACATGATTGTTCCCTTAAGCAAATTTTAGGCCTAATAGGCCATTAGGAGATTAGGCTCCCTATAAAAATTATGTATAATCACTTAAATTTTGAAAAAAAATCAAAGGCTTTATATACGTACAATCAAATTATTTAGATGACCTCAAAATATAGTGGAGTTCTTTATGAAGTAACTAGTGTGCAAACACAAACAAGCCTCGAAGAGGCTTCTTGAGTTCATGAAACCCTAAAAAATAATAAGACCATATAAAAATTAGTGAGATGAATTAGAAACACTTTATAAACACATAAATATATAAACCTATCAAACCAAATCCAAATATTTAGAAACAAGCTCATATAGGGACCCCTCATGGATGCAAAAGCATAAGAAGCTGCCTAGCTTCTTAAAAATGGTTCATAAAGGAGGAGCCATTAAACTTATACTTATTTACATGGATTTAAATTATACTAATAGTCCTCTCAACTCCCAAAATCACTCCCCACAACTCCACTTGTATGGCCTACACCAAGCATCTAAAGTTGACCCTTCTTAGCTTGTGAAGGCAAGAAAGAAGGAGAAGAAGCAAAATTTGATCTTTATAACTTTTTATCTACACACTAAGTGTATTTAAGACTTTAATAAGATCAAGATACATTATTCCCATGTTCTCACCTAAATGTGGACTCTCCAAGTTTGTATAAGTGCCATTAAAAGCCCACTTTTTAGGAGATTCCCCTATATTATTGCATGGAACTACTTCTTTTCTACCTCTAACTATTTCATAACATCCTATAAAGTCATACACGTTATAATTCTCCTTGGTGATAATTTTTTCCTTGAAAAAACCTATAAAATTCATTTAATGGACCCAAAAAGTGACCAAATACACTTTTGGCATATGAAACATAGCAGAGGACAAAGACATGACTTAGGGATACCTTAGAATACCTCAATAGCCCTATTAAAAAAATTATAAAAAAAAAATATATCCTTTGACCATTTTTTACCATAGTTGACTAGGGTTGACTTTTCAAGACTAAGCAAAGACAAGGGAGCTAGGCTTACACCAAGGTTAGAACAAGGATGGGTGATATGTTTAGACCAACATAAGACCCCTATAAGACATATGGAAACCTCTAAAAAGTTTCAATATGTATGGGTTGACCCAATTTGACTAAAATTCAAATTATTTCAATAGAAAGGTAGGCTCATTTTAATTTTCATGCATATATAACCTTCATGAGGTGATCTATGTACTTCACTTGTTAAGCATGAGCTTTGCTTTTACTAGTTAATGTATCTTAGGTCTATATTGTACAAATAATTCTTATCACAGGCACATTTTCTTTAGTGTGTCTTATTATACTAAGGGTTATCACAACACCTATGTGTTTTTCATTCCCTTTATTCATCATATTATCCTCAATATTCCCTTTGATGAGTAACATTTAATAGTTGATCTCACCTCATTGATTTCATTTTTTTTGTGACTTTCACTATAAGACATTGGATAGGACCAAACCTTCCTCAAAAAATATTTGTATTTACCAAAACACCCTACATTTTTAAACCTCTTTGCTTTTCCTTTTATGAGTTGCATTATAATTCCTTAGATATGACTAGGGCTTTCCTCAAAAAATTCCCTAAACTCCTATAAAACAACTAGACATCATGTGTTGTTATAAACAACCATACTCTTTTACATTATAGATTAACAAAAGCATTAAGTTTGGTTTGTCATTTTTTTTATTTTTTTTCACATCTCTCATATTTTATTTTAGCTTGACATATCTTTGTTTGTGTTATTTTCTTACATTAATATTTCTTTTATTATTTCATATCTTTTTTTAATTTTACATATCAATTTTTGTGTTCTTACATTGATATTGACTTCATTTTAATATCTTTACTTGTGTTCTTATTCGCATTCATATTTATTTCATTTTCATTTACATCTTGTCATAGCCATTTATTTTTATACTCTCACTTTTTGATATCTCTTACAAAGTGTTGTAAACTAGTACTTGTCTGGTTTCACATTTTTTCATTTTTCTTTACATCATTAGTTTTGACTATGCATTTGCTCATGTTTACTAGAAAAGAATCATACACAAACACATTTTCCCATAGCATATAAACAATCAATACATGTTCTAGAAATAAAATGTATACATCCATAATGACCATAACTACATTGTCTCATAACATATAAACAACCAATACACGTGTTAGAAATAAAATACATAAATATATGATTCATCAGTAACATATATCTATATAAATGGCTCAAAATGTCTGATATAATACAACATGGTACAAAATATATCTTTAAGGCTAAGGTCCATCATAAGGATGTGCTACACTACTCATTGATGACTGCAACAACTCTCTTTAAATAGTCCATTGTAGTGATCATGTCTATGATCGTAAACCTTCCACCTATCCTTATAGATGGGGAATTTATCCCTGAAACTATGCTAACTATTTAGTTTTATCTAAATATGTAAATAGCTCTTGAGCTAATAACTTTCATTCTCATAGATCCCAATCACCCTTTCTTGGTGGTACTGCTACTTGTGTTATATCTAATAGTCTATATAACTCTCAAGATACCTCACTGACAAATCAAAACCAACTAGCATAAGTAGGTATTGATGACACCACATGATCAATCATCTATGTCATATTGTGCTAGGATAGCACACCATCTAGTATATCATATGGGCTCTCTCCACCATGGTCTCCCATCTAGTCTCCTCTATTGAAACCTCTAAAAAAATAAAACTAGAAATCACATCAATCCTCATATATATCTCTAAAAACACAAACACACACACACACACACACACACACACACACACACAGAGCATATATCTCTATTTAAAATTGAAATAATCATAAAAAAATACATCTTACTCACTAATGGTCACTCCGTTTACACAACCACCAAGCACCTCCTATGATACATGGCCTTATGGTGGTGTGAGACCTCTATAATAACCAAGCTGAATCATGTGAACATGACATGCTCTACTATGAATATGCCTCATAATATACCAAATTAATGTAGGCTATGTGCCTAGATCTCCCTGTGCCTATGCATTTACATGTGCTTTATTTGTGCCCTTACATATGGATCTACCTGTGGCTACACTAGAGCCCATCTCTATCTTTGTGGCCATGGGGGTGGATGTACTATCTATTATTTCACTATGGTAGCCAATCATGTATCTCCTCATTATTGATGGAATCATTATCTCAATACCCTAGGTCAAGATAGACAAATAATAGACACATTTGTTAGCATCCCAATACCTCCTACTCTACACCACTCTCTCACATGTCACACCCAATATGTTGGGACTACTATCATCATTATTGGATGTGGTAATCCAAACTACTCTAGAAAATGAGCAATTATGTGTAGCTTCACCCACCATGCATAATGGCTAGTGATCTTCAATCAACCCTACACCTGAAAAAGTACTTGGCCATGATTGCCAAGTATTTATAGTGCCTTGATATGGCTACCAAATAGTTTTCCCCCATGTGATAGTCTAAAAATATGGGGCATGTGATATAACATATACCAAGCAATCTCTTCTCCATATCATAAAATGTGGTAAGGCATCATCCATTTCATGTGGTAATCTCATGGCATGATACATAGGAAATATCTCATAAATCCAACTACACAATAATATAATATGGCCCATGGTCATCTATCGCCATGATATAATACTATATAAACTATGCATTAGTTACACCTATATAATAGATCCCAAGTCATATGGTGTGCCCTACTCTAACATGGAATGACACAATGTAAAAATATACAATGGGACCTTTATACTTAACTTGTGATAGATCACATAAACTTTCACAAGTCTAATAATGACCTTTCATATATCTAGGATGGATGACACATACACATAAAATAGACACATACTTGTAAGGTTGCCTCACTATATCTCTTCAAGCTAGATGCCCATAAGGTTAAGGCTCACCTTTTGGCATCCATTTCTATTATATCACATACCATAGGCATGCCCATAATATTAATTCCTAGAAAATCATGAACATCTTCTAGGGTGATACCAACCTTAATGGTATCCCCAACTACCTCCTAATATAAAGTTTTAGTCAGTTGTTCTTATGTTCTTAAGAATAGAATGACCAACTCAACACTCAATGAGATCTATCATAACTCCATAATACCACCCAATCCCATAGCCACCAATTGTGGTTGATCTCCTATAGACAACCCATCTAGTAAATCTAGTAGCCACACTATATCTACTAACCTCCATAATCTTTGTCATCTTTGTAAAATTAAACAATAAAAAACATATCAGTTCACTATCCAAAATAATAATCAAACATACTAAAAACACAACAAATCAATATAGTTTACTAATTTATCAAACTATTTTTATTTTTATCTATCATTTCTAACAAATTTGGCCATGTATCTAACTACATCAACCCATTACATTATTTTTATACTAAGTCACGTATGTATCCTACTACATTAGCTAGCCTTATTTAATACACAGTCGACCAGGTGTCCTAATACATTGGATCATCATATTTTCTACCAAGTTGGTCATGTTCAATGTAGTTAGCCACTTATCCTAACTACATCAGCTAGATGATACGTAGTTAGTCACTTTCATACACTATCATCCATATTTAAAACTAAGTCATCCAACTTACTTTACAACAAAGTCAGCCACCTTCTACGTTGTTGGCCACCCTTGTCTTTTAACAAAGTTGACCATGTTTTATGTCATCAACCAAGCTCTTATATAACTATGTCAGCCCAATACTATATAGTCGACCAATACACCCTATTAAACAAAGTTGTTTAAGTTGATTGCATTCAATTTTAATAGTGATTTCTAACTAGGTTGTAATTAATGCCCTAAGACTAATTTTTCAACTTTTTACTCCTACCCATTGTTTATCCTTATATATACTCTATTACTAATTTTTTGGGGGTTTAAACTAATACACAGATTTACCACAACATGTAATTTTCTTAAACATATTCATTTTAATACCAAAATTCTAAAAAGTAATAAATTCACTCCATACTTGCACTGCACTATTCGTAACAACAATTTGTTGTTCAGCTTGTCCTTCAATGCATCCACCTCCATGAGATCGCACTGTCATCTGTCTTTATCATCAACTAGGATAACTAGAGCTCTGATAGTCAATAAAATCAAATGAAAAAATGTGGAAAATTTAAAAGTTTCAATTATTTACTAAGTATTTTTGTATATTATTCATAACTTTGTTTATACATGCTCTTTTGAAAAACTAAAAGAAGTTATGAAATATAGACAATGTAGATAATATTTCAATGTTAACCATATAATTTTGTAAAAAAATTGAAATTTATCTCATCTTTTAGGTTCATCTCTTGTTCTTCACATAGGACATTATTTTCACCTACTTCTCACGCAACTCATATTCAATAATAACACAATATGTGAAGGTACACATTTACAAGATTTATTTCACACTTTCTACTAAAATTTGTTATCTATGTGCCTTGATATGTTCTTTCTCAATGCATCATCCCATGTTACACTTATGTGACATGTGATAAGCTTCAATTTGGGCATATGTATACACATAATATTTTTAAACTTTATCATTTGCTGGCACTTTCTCTCTTGCATAAACTTGTCAAGTTTCAATCTCTTTGAGTTCACATCTTAAAGGGTGTACCAAGAAATGGGTGGGTAGACCATTATTGCTTCACAATATTTTTGGTCAATTTTATAGTACCTAAACCCATTACAAATCTTGGTTATCCAACTCCCCAAGAAAATAAATAGCATTTATCCAAATCCCTAAGAAAATATCCCTTCAAATAGCCCTTAACTAAGCAAATACATAGTTTTCTTAATAAGTCAGTCGGGTCAACTTAGTTACAAAATTTATGGCACACTTGGCCTGGTTGACTTAGTTCGAGGCTTGAACAGTAAATTTTCAAAATAGGTTTGTCATATTCAACTTTATCAGATAAAATTTTAAAATGGTTAGGACTTATACATTGTTATAAATATCACCTTCACTTCAATCCAATATAGAATAACATTCATTTTTGCATTATTACAGCTTGTAATTCTACTAGATCTACAATTGAATGAACCATTACTTAGGGTTTGCCTTGGAGGGAATATAATTTGTATTGTGGGAGGTCTTGGATGCAAGTATGAGTCTTTTATCCTAGAGATTATTTATATTATGTGATCCTTAAAAATACATAACAATATCTTAGAATACATCATTGATCAAGGTGGAGATTGAGACTTGATAGGTTCACTCAAAATTATCTTTAACTTATAATTTTTTATTTGATAGATAGATATTACATAGGGTAATAGGTTTGAATGTTTAACTCCTTGCTTAGATTACCTCTATACTTAAACTTAGTATAGCTATAGGGTTTTCTTTGCTTTCCATCTTCCACCTTAGGTGATCTAGGCCCTCATTTGCCTACCATGATCCCTTAATCATTTTTTTTAACCATCCCCATTTATTTTTTATGCTTTGATAACAAGTAATTAGTTTTATATCATATATTTAGACCTAGGTAAGGTTATTACATAGTATAATTTACCTAGAGGATTTAGAACACTTTATTTTTGTTTTGTGTGATAATTGATCCATTAGTTAGGTTTAGCAAATATAATTTAGTGATGATCATGATATAAATATTAGTACAATAGATATTAGTTGACTACTTTATCTAATCTTGGATTTATTAAGTAGGATAAGTTGTAGATCTATATTAGTTTATTGGATACATTTTATATTTATATGATGGAAATTAAGGTAACTATGTAATCACTTTTAATCTCAAATCCATCTACAATGGTTGATTTAAAGTTTTCAAATTTATATATGAGTCCATTTTGAGACTCCACCTTAGCATATGAACCTAAAACAAGTTCTGCCAAAATAGTTTGACCATATTTTAAGTGGTATGGTTGAGATTTTTACATTATTCAACTGATAGCACTTTTAAATATTCAATGAGGGTTGGTGCATATTCTTCCCAACCCATGGTTCTAATGATTGACATCTCCTTGGGGCCCAATCACTCTATTCTCCAATGACTTCAAAAGGCATCTTGGTTCACATATTCATAAGTGTGTTCATTCCTTGATTTTTCAATTTAAAAATTTTCAACATATAAAATGGTTTCAAATTTTATATCATGAGTGTACATTTATTTATGCATGTTTCATTACAAATTTTATATGTAGCAAGTTAGATATTCAAAGCATATCTGAAGACACCAAATGTGGTTACACTCATATACCAAATTTATTACTTTATCCTTTTAATCTAGCATTTTCAATACTAGAGTAAAGATAAAAATTTGTAGACAAATAAATTTGGTATTAATCACTTGAAAATGTTAGTTTTGACCAATCATTATCATACATGAATTTTTCATACAACATTGACTCTTTCTCACATTCTCTCCTAACCATTTGTCTATCTATGGGTTTGCCCTTCCTAATTTTACATCATACATATACAACATCTCCTTAGTTTGTGCACAATTATTCTATTATCCTAAGTAGATTATTATCATTCTCTAGATCATTATTTCCTCCATCCTAAATAGTTTCAAAAATAGTTAGATGTTGTTAGTTACTAGTAGCAGTTGCCTTCGCCAACAATGTCCCAAATTCAAATCCTTATTTTGGGTTGGCCCACACATTTTACATGTCAATTACAAAGGTAAATTTCCCAATGATTTTTCTATATAAACACATCAAGTCTTAAACTATTTTTATTTATAGCTCACTTGGGAAACTACTTACACATTGAGGAATACATTTGCACATCCTTGAGACATTATTATAAATTATTTAGAGCTAAAAATACCTCAAAGGAAGAGTCACTAATCCAATTCTAAACACATAAATCAAGGTTAAAATTTCATGTTTTCAAGTTTTGAAAGCCAAAAAGGTTGCATACATTCTAATGTATCACTATTAAGCACACATACACATAGATGGGATAAATACATCTAGTTTAATATCTCTTTAGAATATTGGAATGTAGGTAACACTCAACCACTATGTAGGTGTGGTTTGGGATATCCAAACCATATTTATAACCTTTTATCATAGGCTAACAAAAGGGTTAAAAGTGGATCTATGGTTTGAGGGTGAAAAGAATACAAATATGAAACTAGGTGCAGGACCGAACATCTAAAATTGCACAAAAAATATCTTGACAAGAAGGCACAATGATCTATGGAGAAATGAACCAACATTTTAAATAGATATAATTTTAGTAGACAATGGATGGATTTGGATGCCACATACATTCATGACCTATCATAATTGTCCTGGTAAGTTTTTACACTTTGTTTCATGAGCCAAACAATCATAAATCTATTATAAATAATTTTCGGTAACTTTACACAAACAATTATCAAAATAAAATGTGAATAATTTATTCACCCTATCCTCTTATCTTTCTTAAAAATAGTAATCTTAACCTGATTCTTATTTTTACATTTATATCTACGTAATTTGGACATATGTTATACACTCTCAATTATCTAAGTTTTAGCATGTTTAGATAATAATAAGAAACATTGAAATAATAAGCATGACATTAGATGCAAAATATAAATCATGGAATCACACACAATAGAATAATATGTGATATAAATCATGACACCAAGCTCAAAAATACATATATGTATCCACACACACACACACAATATCATGATCATGAATCACATAATATCATGATCATGAATCACACAAACACTCAAGACATGACTTTGACTTAGCTCTAACCTAACAAAAACAACACGGTGATGACATAGACTAGAGGATCTTTTGACACAAATAATTAATGACATGACAATACATGATAAATTCACTCATATAATCACATAGTATATCTTACCCCAATGATCACACAATGTAATAATAATTAGTATCAACCATGTATCAAGAAAGTAGTGTTAGTCTACGTGATCAATCAATATCATCATCAAGTATATCAAATCACAATATCTATATCATGTATCATTCTATAAAGTATAAGTAATATAAAGTCATATGTAATATTATACTATGACCAATGGATCAGTATGGAAAAATATAACCTAACAAGTGTGCAAAGATGCCTCTCATGTACGCATGCCAAAAATGTAGAAAAATATCCCATAGGCATAAATAATGTCATGCATCTATATGTTCATTTATCATATGTAACCTATATTTTATACATCACACTCATGTATACCATTAAAAACATGTGTGTATAAAATTGATATGTAATTCACCATGTATATGATAAATAACAATCTCAATCGTGTATACTAGCAAAGCATGTCATGCATAGGTGTCATGTCCCCCTTTTTGTGGACATTGACAGATTTGATGATTGGCCTATTATGCGACCTTCGTAGGCTAATAGGATGGATAGAGGGTCATAATGGAGCTTGGATTGACTTTGATTCACAGGATGTCTACATTTGATTTTCATTCAGGTTATTTCAGACATATTTGGCCAGGGCTCCTACTTTTTAGGGATATTTGATATGCAGTGGAGCACCTTTATTTTGGTATGGTCACGTGCGGAATCACTCCCTGATTCACCTGCTTCGATCGTTTTGAGGATCCGACATATATTGAGGGAGATATTAATATTTGATTGATTTAATCAAATATTAATTATTTGGTCTCATTAATAATTAATTATTAATTATTAATTATTTGCTCTAATTTTAAATTAGAAACCCTAATGCTAATTTAAGAAAACCCTAATTAGGGCAAGCATATCTTTTGAGGGTATAAGGGTTTCACATGGAGGCCATTATTGATTATGCATTGATTATTGATTATTGAAAATTGAAGAATTTCTTCTGTGAAGACTGAGCCTAGGGTTCCAGGATTCCATTGCAGTGGAGAACGTTCCCTCTTCATTGTGTGTGATTTAGAGGCTGTGAAAGATCAGCTGATTTATCGCCAAATTGAGAGATAGCTTCATTCAGAAGTTATCACAGAATTCCAGGGTTGAGAGATAACTTCACACAGAAGTTTATCACAGAGCTTTCCAGGTATTTCTTGATTTAGTTCATGTTTTTGTTTCAGTAAATTATACAAAGAGAGATCTGCTGTATTAGATACCATAGATTTCCAGATCAGGGATCAACAGACAGGTTGTGCTGAGTTGGCGGCCGTACTAAGTCCGTACAGGTCCGTACAGATCCGACCAAGCACCGACATCGGCAGAGAGAGGGCTTATATAGACCGACATCGGTCGACTGAGGACCGACGTCGGCAGAAAGCCGACCGACAGAGACCGACGTCGGCGAGATATCGACCGACGACGGCGTCTGTGTGTCGACACAGAAAGGCCGAGACCCTTCCAAATTCAGATTTCGCTCCCAGATTTGCAAAACACAGGGTTTTAAGACCAGATTGTAATATTTTTTTAATGGGTATGCCAGAGACTCAATTGTGTAATCATCCAGAAGAACAAGTACTGAGATCTTGATTTGTTATTAAGAGATTATACTGTGATTTGTTTATGCTTATTTGAATATATATTCTGCAAGTTTATATTGTGATCAGAGCTTTAGAATTTATATATTCCCTATTTGAAGGGAACATCACAGTGGTATCAGAGCTTTGGTCTTTGGTATCAGTTTTTTGTGCAGATAAGAGAGGCCCTAAGTAAGGGACATCACAGTGGTATCAGAGCTAAATTCCTGCCATCCTGTTGGGCACATCAGAATTAATGTCTTGCCATCCTGTTGGGTAGTTTGGGTAGATTGAATCAACGAAGGATCATGATGCCTTCATATACTAAGAAACAGTGGGACAATGATATGAAGAAGCTGGAACACAGTTTGAAGCAGTTGGATGAAACCCAGAAGAGGATGAATGAAATTCTTTCATATCCTACATCCAAAAACAAACCCGCACGGTATAAGACAGCGAAGGAGGAGTGGGAGTTAGTACCACCTCGAATTCAGAAGTTGTTGCCTTTTGATCGCTTTGTTAAGCATAGGAGAGAGCACTACATATCACTTCGACGAAAGAGTAGCATATCCCATGATTATTATGATTATGAGATAGGAGATAGTGAAGATGATGAGGAGTTAGATGCTTGCACTCAGAGTGTACAGGTGGGCTCAGATGTTAGTGCGCTGAGGGTTGATGATCTCTCAACTATGGCAGAGATTGTAGCAGAGTCCCAGGATCCTATTATTGTAGATGATACTCAGGAGAATGCAGTGGACAGTTTTGAGGACTTAGTTTCACCGGTTGTTTCTTTCTGTATGGAAGAGTTAGACAGTGATGCTATAGTTGTTGATACTCCGTCTGTTGATATGAGCTTTGACGTTGATCATTTGTATATTGAGGTGGTTGGTGATGAGTACATTCCTGCAGTTGTTGCTGATGAGCATGTTATTGAGGCTGATTCACGTATTCAAGATTTGGGAGTACTTGATTCTGATGAGCGAGAGATACCAGTGGAGTCGAGTCTCCAGATTGATTATTCTCACACAGATGATAGTGTGGTACAGTTGGTTGTGCCACCTTTACAGAGAGATCAGTTGGGGTGTGTGGGGGAGTATGCTGATGCTTCCACATATAATTTCTACTGCACTGAACCATTCATGGAGTATTTATTGGATAGTGCAGGTGTTCGTCTGGACTCACATAAGATGACAGAAGGTGTTCTGATCCGAGGTTCTAGTGCTATTAGCAGATTGGGTGAGGGGATTTTACGAACCCTTTCTACTATGTTACCTTACAGGGATGTTGAGGTATTATTTGTTGAGCCGAGATTGGAGCCATCCATTGAGTCCCAGTGTGGCAATAGTGTGCCAGTAGCAGAGTTTGGGGGTTCTTACCAGCATCATACGGTGAGGTATGCTCCTTATTTTTCTTTGCATTTAGAGATTAGTTTTGGTGTCAGTAACTCAGGGACCCATAATTGTCATATCCACGGTCCAGTTGGGTGTGGGTATCAGTTAGACAGGAACTTGAATTTTGACAGAGTGGATGTTTTAGTTGGCTTGAGTTCCACAGTGTGGTTTCTTCTACCGGCATCTACAGTTGGTCTTCAGATAGTTGTTTGGGTGTCGAGTGCAGTTTATCAGTTGCTGATTTTGATACTGTTGATGCTATTGCTGTTGATGATTGATTCACATAGGTTGATTGGTGACATGATGAATGTTACACAATTGTTTCCTTGGGATCTAGGTGGATCGAGTAGTTCATTGTTCCGAGATTGCTTGGGGACAAGCAATTTTCAGAGGGGCGGATTGTCATGTCCCCCTTTTTGTGGACATTGACAGATTTGATGATTGGCCTATTATGCGACCTTCGTAGGCTAATAGGATGGATAGAGGGTCATAATGGAGCTTGGATTGACTTTGATTCACAGGATGTCTACATTTGATTTTCATTCAGGTTATTTCAGACATATTTGGCCAGGGCTCCTACTTTTTAGGGATATTTGATATGCAGTGGAGCACCTTTATTTTGGTATGGTCACGTGCGGAATCACTCCCTGATTCACCTGCTTCGATCGTTTTGAGGATCCGACATATATTGAGGGAGATATTAATATTTGATTGATTTAATCAAATATTAATTATTTGGTCTCATTAATAATTAATTATTAATTATTAATTATTTGCTCTAATTTTAAATTAGAAACCCTAATGCTAATTTAAGAAAACCCTAATTAGGGCAAGCATATCTTTTGAGGGTATAAGGGTTTCACATGGAGGCCATTATTGATTATGCATTGATTATTGATTATTGAAAATTGAAGAATTTCTTCTGTGAAGACTGAGCCTAGGGTTCCAGGATTCCATTGCAGTGGAGAACGTTCCCTCTTCATTGTGTGTGATTTAGAGGCTGTGAAAGATCAGCTGATTTATCGCCAAATTGAGAGATAGCTTCATTCAGAAGTTATCACAGAATTCCAGGGTTGAGAGATAACTTCACACAGAAGTTTATCACAGAGCTTTCCAGGTATTTCTTGATTTAGTTCATGTTTTTGTTTCAGTAAATTATACAAAGAGAGATCTGCTGTATTAGATACCATAGATTTCCAGATCAGGGATCAACAGACAGGTTGTGCTGAGTTGGCGGCCGTACTAAGTCCGTACAGGTCTGTACAGATCTGACCAAGCACCGACATCGGCAGAGAGAGGGCTTATATAGACCGACATCGGTCGACTGAGGACCGACGTCGGCAGAAAGCCAACCGACAGAGACCGACGTCGGCGAGATATCGACCGACGACGGCGTCTGTGTGTCGACACAGAAAGGCCGAGACCCTTCCAGATTCAGATTTCGCTCCCAGATTTGCAAAACACAGGGTTTTAAGACCAGATTGTAATATTTTTTTAATGGGTATGCCAGAGACTCAATTGTGTAATCATCCAGAAGAACAAGTACTGAGATCTTGATTTGTTATTAAGAGATTATACTGTGATTTGTTTATGCTTATTTGAATATATATTCTGCAAGTTTATATTGTGATCAGAGCTTTAGAATTTATATATTCCCTATTTGAAGGGGACATCACAGTGGTATCAGAGCTTTGGTCTTTGGTATCAGTTTTTTGTGCAGATAAGAGAGGCCCTAAGTAAGGGACATCACATCAAGTATATCAAATCACAATATCTATATCATGTATCATTCTATAAAGTATAAGTAATATAAAGTCATATGTAATATTATACTATGACCAATGGATCAGTATGGAAAAATATAACCTAACAAGTGTGCAAAGATGCCTCTCATGTACGCATGCCAAAAATGTAGAAAAATATCCCATAGGCATAAATAATGTCATGCATCTATATGTTCATTTATCATATGTAACCTATATTTTATACATCACACTCATGTATACCATTAAAAACATGTGTGTATAAAATTGATATGTAATTCACCATGTATATGATAAATAACAATCTCAATCGTGTATACTAGCAAAGCATGTCATGCATAGGTCTTGGTTTTGTATTTTTTTTTAATATGTGTGTGTGTTTGTTTGATTTTTTTTACATTTTTTAATTTATTAAATTTAATAGTACATCCATCTAAGCAAGTAAGGCTAAGAGGCAAGGCTTTGAACATATAATAATAGAATATATTCAAATAATAGATAACATGTGTCAACACATGATGTGCACCAAGTGTAATAACAAAGCAATCTCAAGTAGGTAAAGGCAAGAAATATGCCCCCATTATATATTTTAATCATAAAATCATGACTCAAAAGAGTATGTTGGGATAGGAAGGCACATGCCTCTAATGGTAAAGAATTGGTGTGTATGTAAATGTCACAAAGATATGTAGGCATAGAATATTCATGATCATGTAAGCTCAATATATTCCATGAAAAAATTAAGCATATATAATCAATATGGAGGAGTGGATAAATAGTGTGCCATAAGGAATGTGTACTAGGATCAGATTATTCTACAAAATGTGTCATTGTAAGATAGCTATCATGAGTGTCTAAATCATAATAAACACTAAAATGCAATGGCTAGTGCAAACATCATAACCAAAGCAAATCCAATGGATACAATAATGATAAATACAACAACATATGTACAAGTGTGTGTCAATATAGAAGAATAGAGAAAAAACCTAGTCAAATATAGATAATGTGATCAAGTAAGCAAACATCAAGAAGCTATGTACATTAAGTTTTGTTTGATCAAAACCATGATCCCATCAATGGGAAGCTAACATGTAGATCATGTACTAATTGGTGAAAATATGACATTCTGTGGGCAAGGTGTAATTTGTATCATAATTATATTCAAGTTATATAACATTATATCACAATGCATTTCTCAAATGAAACTAACTAATGATCTCATCATAATCCAAAGAATCGACTAGGATGGAATCATCTAACTAACCATGCATATATAATAATTCATCATCATATATAATATTATATTGACTTAATTGACTAAATGAATGATATAACATTTAATCATAATGAATGTCTCAAATGGAACCAACCAATGATCTCATCACAATTAAAAGAATTGACTAGGATGGAATCATCTGACTAACCATGCATATATAATAATAATCATTGTATATAGTATTATATTGACTTAAATGATTTAGCTCATGAGTAAGTTAATTTTTTGGATTTACATTTGGTTTCAAACTTGTAGGAACACTTATTATTGCATTTGCAATATATATTTTGTTAAACTTGTTTGGTATAATGCATGTAGTGATAATTGGCCATTGGTAAAATCTATATATTCTTTATTTTATTGTTCTTTATATGTAGTATTAGTATCCACTACTTATTTAGTTTATTGATTTGTATTAATTTGCTTTGGCATCTATACTTGTGTGATTCGATATGTAATTATACTCTTAGTAAGAGTTTTATTTTCAAATGTTCTATCACTTTGATATATATAAGCAAACCACCTTGGAAATCAAATGAAATATCCATATTAATATAATCCAATGTTGATTTATTTTTTTTAACCATGGTTTTCCAAGTATTGATTTGAATTTTAAAATGGTAGGCATCATAAAAAATAATGTCTCCATTATCTTAAGCAATAAAAAATGGTATGGTAATATACCCTATTGATTCCTCATATGTGATTGTATGTTTTAGCTTACTCTCATTGTATCTTAGTTTCTTATGGAAACTAATTTTCATTCATTTTACCTTTTCATCATCAATATTATCTTTTCTATGTTCACCTTATATAAGAGCTTGAATGACAAATGGTTCCATTTTAGGAACATCTTGGTATACATAAGCCTTCGTAGATTATGAATATAAGAAGATGGAGAGGCCAAATTTATGGGATTATTATTATATTTTTAAAATTTAAGAACACTCTCATCCATAATTTCATCAATTTTATTTTTCAATGCATAACAATTGTTATCTCTATGCCCATTCATACATGATGGTTATAAAATGAGATTACCCCAAATCATTTTAAATGTTGTGCATGTTGATGTTGATTATAAGGATATGTGATTATCTTTTTATCAAGGAGTGTTTGTAAAATAGTACTTGGTTTATACTTGAGACTATGAAAATAGATGGGTTGATCCACAGTTAAAGGAGTAAGACTTGTGTGAGTCATCTTCTTATTGATTATCTTATTTGTATTTTCCTTCTTAGTTGGAGATTCACTTTAAAGATTTAAATTTCATGACTTTATAAAACTAGTAAAATCAGAGGTAGAAGAGCATACAAATACAAGATTACACTCATAAGAATGAACATCAAAGTAGAGTTGATCAAAATAAGGATAAGTATTATAAATTTCTCTTTCCTGAAGTGGAGGTAAAATACCTTTACTAAAGATGAATTATTTTTCAAATTCATTTATTTGATATATTAAGCAATGTAATGTATTTTTGAACATTAAAATTTAATCTTCCATAGGTTCAACATGACCTTGTTGAAGGATTTGGGTATGTTCCAATGTTAATTTAGGACCTCTACTCTTACTAAAATTAAATAGGAAATCCTCTTCTAATTTTATAAAAAAAGTTATAGACCTACTAGATAAATTATATATCCAATCTAAGGATTAATCTATTAGAATTCAATGAAAGCATTTTAATTATACTCTTCCATCACATGAATGTTCTCTAAAATAATACATAATTTGTGCAAGGTAAGCATGAGGATCTACATGTAAACCAAATAATTTAAATGCAACCATAATGAATCCTTCAAGATAACGATGATTAAATACCCTTCAAATTTATCATTATATCATTTGGGTTCTAAAGAAAAATTAATAACTTTCTTTTTAAGTTCACCTATTGAATGCATCATGTATAAGATATGACTAGTTGGTTTGGTTATGGATATATAAGGTTCATTCATAGGTTTCATCTTAACATGTAGCTTAAAAAATGGTATAAAATATCAACACAAACATTTCTATAATTGCATTGCTTAGAAATATTATCACATTCCATATCAATAGTTGAATCATTACACAAAATATCATCACATTTCATATTAATAGAAGGATTAATATCACATTTCAAACCAATATAAGGATTAACATCAAATTTCATATCAATATAAGGATCATCATCACATTTCATATCAATATAAGGATCATTGGATGGTTTATAAATGTCATCATATTTGATGTCAATAGAAGAATAATTACATTTATAAACATCCTTTCAAGGTATAGAATTATGAGAAGCAACATGTATATTATCTATCCATTTTATTATTATATCATCTTTTCTAATTGTAAGCTTTTTAGTATCAAAAAGTGTGATAATTAATTCATTTTTACTTTCCTCTTGTTCTAATTCATGGCTAGTGGAAAGGTTTATGGAAGGGTAAGGATAACTATTTTATTTTATTATAACATTAATTTAACCATGCTTCTCCCAAAATACCATTTTAAATATATATATCATTAGCATACCAATAATCACATCATCATGCATACAATCATAAGTAACATATTCATTACCTACATTCACACAATCATGATCATCAAGCGGTAAGTTCTACATCCACATCTATCCACTCATTAGCATAATCATTTAGCACAACATAGGTAAAAAATAATGAATCCATAAGATGAATCAGAGAAGGGTTTAAAGGATGCACACACATTGAATTTTTTCTAAACCATATGATGAAAAGTAACATAATCATAAGACCTAATCCTAAGATAAGGGCAAACATAAGAAATAGGTTTGAAATTCTCAATAATAAACACCTATGAAAGGGAAATCATCAATAAAATATGAAAATAAAACCATAAAGAAATAAAGTTGAAACCCTTTAAATGAAAAATGAAACCCTAAGATAAAATGGCCTAGGTTTTTTTGCACTTAAGATAATGATCAAGTTCACCAAAATGTTTTATTTATTTTATGATTAATGTAATATAAATAAGATAAAATTGTTGAAATTTAGATTATGTATAATGTGGAATTAATAATATAAATCTAAATATTAAAGGTAGATTATCACTATATTTACTATGTTTATAACTGACAAAGCAATGAGGGAAGAGATGTATTTAACTAATTTCTTATTTATATTTCTTGCTACATACATCAAAATATCTGAAATATCTACTTTATAACTACTCAAATAGGAAACAAAAGCTAAAAATATTTCTCAAACATTATCATTAAATCTAATACCCTTGTAATGAATGGTATTGTACATGATCTATCAACATTATCCCACTACTTCAAATCAAGAAACAAGACCTTAAAACTTGTGCGGATGTTGTTGGTGAAGTTTAGACCCTTGAGGCAACCAATATTATCTAGGTTTTACAGATATTGTCCATGTTTACTATGTAGGTCTATGCCACCTCAAATCATTGTGCCTATAAATGTATATAAATTTTATATGTGTGCTCACCCTCAGTCCTATGTGTTAATCCTTACTTTTATTCTCCTTTGAAACCCTAATTATACTTTTGGCACAAGATGATTCTTTTAAAATGGGTAATAAATATGAGTTGGATAACCACAACCACTCCCTATTAAGTGATTGAGTGTTACCTACATTCCAATACTTCAAATAGGGCTCAATCCACCTGTAGTTATCCCACCCAAGTTTTTGTGTGCACCATCATGATCAATCTAGAATATAATGCAATGTTTCACTTTTAACATTTGACACTATACAACTTTGACCTATGTTTATATTTAAACATGGATCTATGGATGATCCTTTGAGAGGTTTTCAAATGTGTATGGATTTATGATAATTTATTAAGAGAATGCTAATTTATTATCAAGTGATTGATAACCTTAAGTGTAATTTTTATTTGTAAATAAATCTATCAATTTCTTGTTATAGTCGTCCCATGAAACATGTTTAGGTTGATCTAATAAATGTTCCCATACTTAAAATTTGAATTTAGACATGATGAGGACACTACCATAAAAGTAGGACACTATCATTATTTGGTAATATCCAAGTTATACCACCACTATCATAGGTTAAAAAACCCTAATAGTGTTTTGACCTTTTTAGGAGTATCTAGAATCGTACATGGGCAAGTAAATCATTTTTAAGGTTTTCAAGCATTACATCTTGAATGGACATATTATCATTACACCAAAGTGATCACAAAGTCAAGTTACAAGTAAATCTTAGGTAATAAAAGGTGAAAGTCATCCAATACGAGGGGGAAATGTGTGTCAAAAGAGTATGATATGTGTCAAGAGTCCAAGTATGTCAAAAGTGTGCCAAAGTTAATGTTTCCAAGTACCTAAAACCAAATTTAGGTATCTACATTAATAAATACCAATGTTAATAACTACCTTGCATGTAGAAAAATATCTATATTATTAAATCACATAGGGGTAACACCTCATCACATTGGCATGGTTAGAAGGCAAAGCACAAAATTAATATCAAACTAAATTCAAATGAAATCTGAAAATAGAATAGTTAACCTATTTATATTAGATGAATTTTGGTGTTATAAGTACATGAATCAAAGTTTATTATTAATCTAACATTACACGAAATGTGATATATTAAGACTTGTATATCCATTCTACCTCCCATCAAGTTGTGCTAGAACATGTGCAATATACTCTGCCATATGGTGACACTTTTTAGGTCATTTATTATTAAAATATAATTGTACATATTATATACATTTTTTAGGATATACAAATATTACTTAACAACTTCTCCCACTATTATGATGATTTTATGATTGGGGTAATATTAATAAAAATATTACAAAATGAATCAACATTACCTATGGCAATTATTTATTGTTCAAAGAAATATCATCTAGAGGATAAATTTGCTTATGGCACTCACCTATTCACTTGGGGAATCAATGTAACTTTGATTAATGTGACTAAATACACTAACATAAGAGATGCCAACATACAATATAATTAAAAATTCATCAAGTATTGTAATATTAAAATCTGATAATAAATGTTTATGCTAACTTACATTAACAACTCTATGCACTAGCTTGTAATGGTTACATCTAAATTACTAAACCAATTGTTTGCCATGGATTACCTATTTTCATATGTGCTTGCAAAGAAAAATATATATATGATGACATATATTTTCATGTTGGTATATGTACTTTACATGATTATATTTTTTTATATAATAAATGAGGCACATAAATTCAAATTTTGAGATGAGTGATTTGCAGGCCACATCCTCCATATAAAAATATGTCATGTATTAGGCTTGTTTCAAAGATTCAGGCGATATTAGGTTCAGCTTTGGTATTTTGAGACATATTATATGGTTTAAATGAGTCAGATTGAGTATATTGAGCTATATGTGGGGCATTCTCCTTGATTTTGAGGAATTTTTTTACATTACATGACATTATGACAAAAATTCTATAGGTCAATTTGAACATATTTATCAAAATATATAGGTCAGATTGAGTAGATTTATCAAATTATATAGGCCATATTGAGTAGATTTATAAAATTGATTAGACTGATAAATGTTCTTTAACATTATATAGAATATATTATAGCATTCTATATTACTCTAACATATAAACTATTAGATTTCAGTATGAATGTTGTTGATGCAAACACTTTTTCTATTTTATATATATTGGACTGATAGGGAACAATGTTGCTACATAAGCACTTTGGATCGAGAATATATTTGTAATAGTTATTATGGAGTTTTATTTTACATATGAATATGTTTAAGGGTTCCACCTATACATACAAGACCATTTTTGGGGTTTCACCTTTGTGTATGAATTGTTTTAGTGTTACACCTTTACAATATTTAGTTTCAACCTCTATATATGAACATATTTAGAGTTAGATAATTACAATCAATTGATGAATACCTTGTTCAATTATATGGGCAAGAATAGAGAAAGTCTAAAATCACATCCTCCATATGGGTTGGGTCATTTTTGACCCATGGCATCTCCAATCCAAATGGCATAGACATAATCTAGGACTAGCAAAAGACTGCATACTAATAGGTATAGTCATTCTTTTGATTATTGTTGATTTTTCATTTTGACTATGTTACTGTTTAGTTGGAATAGTAATATATTTGATTATGTACATGATTAATTTTAAGTACACATTGGACATTAAATAACATTAGGGTAATTAAATATCCAAGTTAAAAAATGCCAACCTAAGTTTAGATATTTTTGTATCCCTTTAAACCAATTATATTTAGCATTGCATTTAAATACTAGATTGAAGGGGGGGAATTTGTAAACACCTAAATTTGGTATGAGACTTTTTTGTATAATGTTTTTCATGTAAATTTGCATATATATAATCTCATTACAAATGAGGTACTCATTGGTGTTTTATTTTTGGTTTTACACTCTTGTGTCTACTTCATTTGACTACGTGTTCTTTTCTCTAATATGTTTAAATGTCTTTTGGGTCTATCACAAGGATTCCTAATTTTTTATTTTGCCTTGTTTATTTATGTATACTCAAGATAGTTTTGAAAAATTTGTATTATGTCGATTATTAGTAAGGTCCAATGTTTTTCAATTGTGTCATAGTGTGACTTTTAGGTAAATTTTTATTACGATAACCTTTATGTCAATTTCTATTATGTTTTTGGTCTTTGTTGGGTCAAATTGTGAATTCCAATACTTCCCAAATTTAGATTTGAGAACATCATATATGTAAGGCCCTTAAGAGCAATCTAATAATAACTATTAATTAAAATACAAAGCATACAAATAGTAATAGACATCTAGATGAGTGATATTCTACTTTGGCATAGATTTGATATTTTTTTAAACAATAAATTTGTTCTACACATTTCAATTACATGTATGTATTAAATGAAGACCTAGGTGAAATTGCATTTATATTTACATTCACATGATTTTTCACACACACACATTGTGGGATAACTATATGTAGTTTGAGCCCTCTTCAAACTATTCGAATGTAGGAAATGCTCAACTATTTGGTGGGGAATGGCTGAGATCAATTCAACCCAAAGAGTTAAACCATTTTTCACATCATATTGGTGTCAAAAGTGTGATTAAGGTTTTGAAGCAGAGAAAAAGAAAATAAATATCCTTGCACATGACCAAAATTGAATGCACACATAGGAAACATCTATAGGTGTAGGGGAAATACTCTAAAGTAACATAAAAAAACATAGTCAACTTAGATGATACCAACAGAACTTGGAAACAATAAGTCACTGAAGGGGTTTGAGCTTTGTTAACAATATCTATGTAGAATTTGAGATCCTATTTCATGATTTGAGTGGTAACAAGGTAAACACATATCATTTTATAACATTGTGATGAATACATTAAACACAAAAAATTAGAAATCAGCTAAGTGCATCTCTCTTCTATTAGTTTATCGATTATAAATAGAGTAAATGCAATATCAATCTACCCTTTTGCATTCACTTTATATTGTTAATGCCCTAATTTACATAATATAAATATTCATTAGTTTTATATTTTTTAGATTGTAATAATCACAAAATAAATTAAACAATAGTTTTAGTTGATTATATAAGGAGAGGATGGGAAGTCCTTTGTCTCATTTGTATTGGGAACACTCATGAAGCACTAGAACTAAATTTAGCCTTGATTCTGAGTGTGCATGATATGTAGTTGTAAACCTCAAGGGGGACCAAGCCACTAACCCTACACATATTATATATTCTTTCCACATTTTATAAAATTAAGATTACATCAACAAAGACATTATTTGAAGGACCACACACAAAAAAATTATGAAGTAAAGATAGATCCCTAGACCTTTATTGTTGTCATAGTATCCTAAAAAAAATGACCCAAAAGACCAACATCACCATAATTATAGTTGCCTGTAAAAACTATCATATTAGTCATATGATTCTAGTTTGTCTTAATCAATATTGGATGATTTTGGTCATCTTTAAGAACATAATCAAATTTCAAGGCTTTTATTTGATTAGTTTTATAACTTGTTTTCTAGCATCAAAATCCATCTCTAGAACCTAGGTGTGTTCATTTTTTATTATTTATATTTATACTTTCATTTCTATTGATTATTTACAATTTTATTATACCTTCATTCCCCCTTAAGTACTAGGTAGGTCTGATTTACTTTAGTTTACTATATTTTACCTAAATTATCTTGTGGTATTTTTTACAAGATTGTGCACTCTTTAGACACCTTTTTTGTATAACATTGATCATGTTTTAAGAATATGCACTCTTTAATCAACTTGTTTGTAAAACATTAAGCATGTTGGCCTCATTAATCTTGTTTTCATAGCTCCTAACTACATGACAAATATCATCAAAAGACTTGTATGAGTTCAAAATATCTTTGTATTTAATGTGTTGAAGTAAAATTTGAGAGAATATGCATTTTAATTCCATTTCAAGTAGTTGAAGAGTCACATTCATAACCTTGTTTTGAATTTAAGCACATACTCACTAGCATTCTCATTAGGTTCTTGTTTAAGTTGAGCCAATTGATAAAATGTGACCTTTCACCAATGTTGGTTAGAAATTGAGCTAATAAATTCCTAGTCAAATAATTGAATAAGTGTGAATATCTCATTAATAGGGTGTAAAATTAGTCCAAGGCATAGTTTTTAAGACTTCTAGGTAAGGGCTTAGTCAATAGCTCATCATTTTTCACAAAATAGAGACATGAATCATATATCTTTAATATGGTGTGAAGGATTGGCCATACAATTGATTAATTTAAACTTAGGAGTTATAAAACAATTAGTTAAATGGTAGACAAGGACCTAATTATCTAAAGGATTTAGTAACATATCATGTGAAGTAACCTTATGACATTATTTTTGAGATCTTTGGGAAAGTAGCTAAAAAATTTACTACATTGCTTGCACCATTTGGATAATTTTTGGAGTGTATCTATAGATATCCAAATTTGGTACAAACCTTATTCATAATATTTGTTAATGTAAATTTGCATATATAGATCCATAATTGCAAAAAAGGTAAATTTTTGGCACATTTGTCATGTCTTTTTACCTAATTGTGAGTCTTTCTAGGCTTGTAGAGAGTTTTGAGATGTACGGTCACTAATGTTTACTTTAGTGATTAGAAATTTTGGAAACATCTTAGGCCAAATTTTGGAGTATTTTAGGCATGTTTCCATTTTAGACCATTATTTGCACCCATTTGAGTATTTTTGGGGTTAGCTTATGTGTGCCATTAATTCCCCAATTCAAAGTTTTACATATATATATATATATATATATATGTGTGTGTATGTATATATATATATATATATGTATATATATATATATATATATGTATATATATATATATATATATGTATATATATATATATATATATATATATATATATATGTATATATATATATATATATATGTATATATATATATATATATGTATATATATATATATACATATATATATATATATATATATATACATACACAAGGTTATTGGAATGCATTTAGGGACAATAATTCATTATTACAAGAAGCTAAATAAATTACACATTACATCTAAAATGTTGGTAAGGCTAAATCTAAAATTTATAAGGTAAAAAATATGTTGGCATGTTTGTACTAAGGGAAAAAATAGGTGAAAAAACATTATGTTTGCATTCAAAATTACACAAATACACATTACAGGGAGAACTACATTCAAATTTGAGCCCTCTTTAGAGTAATAGCAGTGTAGTGAAATGCTTTGTTAGTCAACAAGGATTGACTAAGGTCAATCCAAATCATTCCTTTCCCCCATCATCACCATTTTACATTGACTCTACTATGGAAAATTTAGGTTGACCAAGAAGAGAAGATATAGGTAAGGATCCATAAACATGTAAGTGAGAAAAAATGATTATAAGAACAAGTACATCATCTTAGGTGAAAATAATGGTATTCAAGGCCTCTAGATAATAATTTCACTTTCAATTGATAATTTTGATAAACTTATCTAGTGTTGTGTATATACTAAAACTAAATATTTATAACATATAAGTATTGTACATTTTATAAATATCAATCAGGACTCTGCCCTTTAGTTCTAGACATCCCTGCTAACAAAAGGCTCACATTCACCATCTCACTATGCCTAAATTAATATCTCTTAGTCTAATTCACATCATTATGATGACCCAAGTCTTTTGCATTGAAAATAAGGCTTAAAACCTGATAAATATCTTTCACTATCAATTTTAGAGTCACCTATTTTTTAGCCCTCTCGATATTACTAGTCATAGAGCGATACTACCATCAATGATAGTGTTTAGATCCTTATCTAGTGTCTAGTTACCAAAATTCATTCAAAATGAAAATGTTTTGAAACCTATGGGTTAGCCTTTTTATCTTAATTAACCTTGTCATGAGATATTTTCAAAAGGTGTGGTATAAATATAAGTCTAAGCCTTCTCATTCCTAATCTATTAAATACTAAGCAATAACCTACCAAAGTTCCTTCAATCAATTGCATAATTGAGTTATTTTGCCCTATTCATCCCTATTTCTTTATAAATCATAGGATTAGTCATACAAAAGGTTTGAAGTATTACAAGATCAACTCATGAACAATATTTTCCAAGTTACAAGCTAGATCATCGAATGTATCTTCTTATAGTATATTGTATCCTTGTACACACACTCACACATAGGGAAACTACATAATTTAGAGGCCCTCTTTGGAGTATTGGCTATGCAGGCAATGCTCAGTGGAAAGGGATCATTGAGGTCATCTCAACACCATGATTCCATTAACCCATTTTTATCAAACTCATTTTAGAGGTGAAGAAGGGTGAAGAGCTAGATTTTGATCAATTAAAAAAGATCGATAACATGTATCCTACATCTAAATATATTGACAAAAAAGTGAAAAAATACATAACAAAGAAGTTATTCACATCAATATCTAGTCATTATTCCATACTAGACACCTACACCATAGCTATACATTAGTGTTGATAGTAGTGTCCAAATATAATGGTAGTATCTACAACTATAGAAAGTAAAATTTCCAAAATTAGATGATTGATCCAAAATATGTTCTTACATTCTTTCTACCTACTTGTATTCCATATATTCTTATGCATAATAAACCCCAACTAAGTATCATTTCTCTTTGGTATTTCAATCAATTAAACATATTTCAAATTTGGTAATTTTTATATTTAGCATATCTTGGTATTATAATTTAGAATATTCATTTATCTGAGTTTTCAATTAATTGCCCTGTTATGGATTAGTTTATCACCCTTGTGCTTGAGTTATTTATATATTATTAAATCTATTACACATTTATAAATTTAGGGTTAAACATTTGGTGAACATGACCCTTGGTCTCCAAACCCTAAGTTGACTAGGTATTCTTGATTCACTATTTTTTTGATCGCATATTTTTTATTTCAAAAAATATTCAAAATTTAAGAAATAGAATTTATTTTCCTAAAATTCATGTTTAATATGGATGTATCTCCTAGGTATTTCCTTGGTTAATATATGATATTCATCATTTCCTTTTATTTATAATATATGGTTAAATCAATCCATAATGCAATAAGTTGGAGACCACACATTGGTCAAAAAAACAAGAGTATTTTACCAAAAGATAAAAATCCAATCTCTTTTACCAATCCTTCTAGTAATACTATTAGACCTATGCATCAAGTTATTCATAAGCCTAATCTACTAACAAACTCTAACAAATATGATCTTATTGACCAATTGCATAATAAACAAGCTAAGATTTCAATCTACGAGCTTTTAAAATAATCAACTATCTATAAATATATCTTATATGACACATTATGGAAAACTAAGGTACCAAGTGACATAACATTGGCTTGTTTTAAGGATATAATGTAATATCTAATAATCAATGCCAATATTATTACTTTTGATAGTAAATATCTACCATCAAAAGATATCATCAATCAAGACTTACCTTTATCCATACAAATAAATATTCAACCTAAAAGTATCTAAAAAGAGTACATGTGATCATTATCAATGGTATCTAATCTGGGAACTCACTCTAGTGATGTTATCTCACTTTTTTATTTGTTACTCAAGTCTCCTCAATACAAAGATATTATTTTACAAACTTTACTTACCACAACCTTACCTAGAATTATTGAACTACCATATGTGGTCTATGTAATGAACTCAATCAAATGGAAAAAACATAACATCTCTCTTGAAAATAAATATTTACCACCCTAATATACCAATGAGCATTATTGTCCCTTGCATATTCAAATATATTTTCATTCAAATATGGATGTAAATGTTAAAATGGAGACAAAAACACCAATCTATCATATGTTACAACAACCCAATAAGATCATCTTATACAATACATCTATGAGATAATTTACATGATTACCTTAGTCGCCAGCTTTGTTACTTAATAAGCTTGTAGGGTGTCTACTCTTATCTCTCCCTCATTCTATAGAGGTCGACATGAGTTGACCACTACTTAAAGGATATGATGTCAACATATATTATGACTACCACTAGGGTACCAAACATTCTACAGATAGGTATTTTACATTTAAACCTAAGATCCAAGACCTCATCAATACTTAATGGATTACTTTTGATGATTCTCCAAAGGATTCAAGGTCACAACCTGGTGACCATCATAACCAAAATATCTTAAATTATCCATTATAATACCATTCATATAAAACTCTAGAAGTGAAAATGGCATATCATGCACATCCTCCTCCATCACATTATAATAACTCATTATATGGGCATATTGATACACTAGTATACAACTTCTCCTATAACTCATAAGCCTTGTATCAAAGTTTCTAGAATCCCACATGAACATACACTTGAATAAGATAAGTTTATTTCAAGACAACTAATTATCATACCTACTAAGGTTAATCCTCTATGAAAAGGTAATCAACATGCAATCCCCTTTCCTAAGTAGACCATACTTGATAGGCCTTTGTATCATATATATATATATATATATATATATATATATATATATATATATATATAATGGATTTTATGGAATATTCATCTACTCCTACACAACATATTCAGTTACATAGAGACACTAACCATGTTCCAATTACTATTAATCTAAATAAACCACATAGTTCTCAACAATGGGTTCCATGAACCCCTACTCCTATTATTTCTCCATAGCCATAGAGTCCTATTATAAATACATAGAGCACCACATATCCTATAGATCCAGTTATGACACTTATGAATGTTCCTTAGCAAGACCACCAGTTTGATATACCACATTCTAAGTTTAGAGCTACCTATTATCATCTCTTGGATGGTATCATAGGCTAGCCTTTATTTTAAAATACTACAAAAAAAATTAAAAACATAAAATATGAAAAAAAACAAAAAAATATATATATATTCAATAAAATGCAAAAATATTCAGCATTCCCATGTTTTATTAGTTCATTGGCATTTATGTTGTTTATTTTATGTCAGTAGATAGAATATTATTTAATTTCTATATATACACATATTTCATGCATATTTGAGTGTGATACAATCATACCCAAATACATGATATATGCACTTGCAGATGTTGGACCTCTCCTCTACTCACATCATTTAGTATGTTGGGTGCATCTACTTCTTTGATCATTGTTGATAGAGGTTACATATCCTTTATGATAATTTATACATTATCGTATTTGGAGTTATATTTTATTAGGAAAATTAGTACTTGCATTATTTTAGTGGGTTAATAATATTAATATGTGTGTGAATAATGAATAAAATCACATATATTTATCTTGTGAGAGTCTTAACAAAAGTTGAGAGATATTTAGGAGGGGTTAAGAGATATTAGGGATTAGAATTGGTGTTAACTCTCTGTATTAATGAGATTATCCTTTTATTTATTATAAACTATCATGATTAATAATACATCCTATTGACAGATACATAACACATTTATAAGGAAGGAAACTCTATAGTAAATTGGTTCACCAATAGGGCTTGACCTATTTGGGACAAACTTCTTCGATGGACTATGAATAAATTCCTAGGGACCTTGTCCAAAGGATAAAACATGAAGGTATTTATAATGAAGATAGCCTTTTATATATTGGGTAATCCTATAATACCTAGAAGAAAGATATATCGGGCCCTTCATTTTAGCCATCGTATTCTAATGGTTTGGTTAATATTTATTGGGCTTCTTGAGAAGTTTCTAGAATTATCAATGCATCTACTAGACTGCTCAAATACCAAAATTAGTAAAAATACCATTTAGTTCTGTGTTGAGAAGTCTATAATCAAGATTTGGGAAAGGTTATTTCACCTCTATGTATGATTTTTTGGGAGCATTATGGGTTTACCAAACAAAATAGAACCTAAAATGCTATAAGAAGTAAATAAGAATGAGATAATTTGGGAGGCATTAAAATTTGGGGGATTTATAAGGTTCATGGAGAAGATTCAAGGGCATGATAGAAACATTTTAACCATGTTTAAGAATGCTTAGAAAGACAACCATCAATATTAATAGAATTACTTTAGAAATCACATAGGAATTTATTACACACATAATAGGTTTGTCTATAGAGGAAACTAAAATTTACAAGTCTACTAGAGACTAAAAAAGAGATAAGGAGATATTCCAAAAGGAAGGGGAACATCTAAAAATATTTCATAATGGGTTTTATCAAGAATCATTACCTAGGTTGTATATTGAGGTCACCTACCATATGATGCAATATGTAACACTAGAAGGTATATTTAACTTTGATAGATGGTGTTTATTTATGATTTTGAATTATTTTAGACATGACATTCCTTTTAGTATACCTTTCTTCATTCTACATTCACTTGAAGTTTTGGTCCTGAAGTTAAAGAAAGGTAACTATTTGGCCTCTAAACATGAAGGGATGATATATCTTATCCATAAATAATTTAAGAATATGATCAAGATTAATCTGGTTATCTCTCAACCTCAAAATAAACCTTAGGAGGGTGCTCCTATAGATATTAGGAAAATCAAAAAAGCGTGGATTAAATACCCTAGAAGAACTAGCAAGATTTCAAAGGTCAATAATCCTAAGATTATTATTAATAAAATGACTAATGTTTCTAAGGTTAGAACTTTTAATATGTAAGATAATATTTGAAAATTCATAAGGAGTGCATCAAGGACTTAAGTTGATACATGGGGGAAATAGAGCAAACAAGGTAAAGCAAGAAGTTTTATGGGAAATTATATTATACTTGAAGATGATAGAAATGTGTTTGGGGATGGGTATAATGATGAGGAGTAGTAGGATATGTCAACTCAAACTAAGATTCTTAATGCTAGGAAAGAAGTGGTTAGAGATGATTCCAAATAAAAAGGTAAGAATTTTATGGATAAGTAATAAAAAGATCTTAATGAGAATTTCAACAACCTTGTTAGTTCCCTTAAGAGTAAGGAAATCTAGACAAGATGGTTAAATAATTAGACCTTCAAAATTTTATCATGCACTAGTTCATGAGTGATCTCATAAATATTAAAGGGAAGGTGAATTTTTTATAATAGGAGAATATCAAATTGAACCAAATCTCTTCAGCTAAGGAAGATGACCAATAATTATAGAGCCTACAATTTAGGGTGGATATTTTAGAGAATGAGAATGAGAAGCTTAAAAACAACATCAACTTCTTGGTTAATTGTAGCAAAGTAGCCATGAATGAGGGGATTCAGAATGTTGAGAACCTTAAAGCTCATCTTGGGGAGTTATTCAAAGCTAAGACATCTAGAAAAGGGAAAGGTAAGTAGGGGCAATGTAGTAGATCCCAGAAAGATATGGATAAAGAAAATTATTGTTTCAAATTGATGCTAACTTTAAAAAGATGAAAAGTTGTAGGGAGGACATCTTATGAAATTTAGACATGGATTAGACTTATGTTTCTCTTTAGTTTCCCTTTTTTTATGCTTCTATTATTTTTGGGATGTATTTTGGCTGGATATGGCCCTATTTTATCTTAGTTACTTTCTTGGTCTGTGGTAGACCTTTGTCTCTCTTTTGTTTGTACTTATCCAAGGGTCTAGGGACCTTAGTTCAAAAAACTCCCCTTTAACCTTAATAACAAAATACATCTCATATGAATTAAAATGAAGACTATTATTAGTGTAATGTGAAGGTTTATTTAATTATTTTAAATATGTACAAATATGGCCAAAAGATATCATCTAGTATTAGATCATGTTATGTATTTAACCATGAGATTCTTGTTGGAATAATTCAGTTTAGTTGAGATAAGTATAATGGCATCTCAAATTTTCAATGTGACTCAACTATAGGATCTTCCTCCAAACATGAAAAGGTAAACTATATATGGTGAATCAATATAGTCAAAAAGCCTTAGATTTCATACACTTAAATATTCTTACCATTGGTTGGTTCTCAAAGTCTACAATACACACAGTTTTAAGGAATGATGATCTCTTAATAAAATCTATGACTACCATCTACATGCAATATCATTGTATCTATGAATTTGATATAATATATTGATCTTTGATTTATGATTGCATTTACTTCTTAAATGTGAAGATAAAGTCACAACCTATGTGAGAGTATTTGGTGTATTTAGTCATCTACATAGGCCATTGGAATTGTCAGAATATCTTGCATGCACAACAACATTCTCTATCACATAGATCGATTAAGTTTTGGTTAGTTCAATTATGTCAATTTTTTAGTGTGTTAGTTACATAAATATTATTGTCAATTTTTCTTGAGTTAAAACTTTTGTTGTTAAAATAACATCATATTAATCTTATAATTTATTTAGTTTTTATTGCATGGTAACTTACCAATAATTTTATTGTTTAAAGTAGTGGTTAAAAAGTAATTTATCTTATTACTTTTTAATTTAGTCTTTTTTCTTAGTAGTCTTTTTGTCATAGTATTGAGAATCTTGAATATTACTTAGATTTATTTGTTTAAATTTTTTATTATATTGAATTTTAGATTATGAGTAGTTAATCATAGTATTTTATAGGTCATGTTGTATGTAGTTTTTATTCTATTTAGATTTATTTTTCATCCATTGTTTAAATGATCTATCCATTATCAGTTTTGTATCTCCCAAAAAACTAGTGTCTTTGGTCATTTTGGTCCAAATCAAATGTCTCATCTATTGTCATTAAGGTCATAGTTGTCAATTTACTTTCAATTGGATGTATTTTCGCTTGTATGTGATGTCCATATTGTAGGGGGTTATAATGGACAATTTGAGTCATATTAAAAAAATTTAAGGCAAATATTTCCATCCCTAGCAAGTTTAAACCCAATTATTGTTAATTAACAAATATTTGTGGGAAATTACTGAAGATAAAATAAAAACCAATTGATGTAGATGAAAACCCACCAAATGGGAAAACGAGGATCAAAAAGTAACAATATTTATTGGCCTAGGGTTATATGATGCCTACTTGAATCATATAACCTATCAAAAAGTTCAAATGTCATATGGACAACACTGAACAAGTTATTTGGATCTCAAACAGGAATTTGTTTAGACTCAAGATGGAGGAAGGTGACAACATGGTACAACACATAAGTAACTTTCACTCCATTTTAAACTAGTTAGTAGAAATAAACGTAGATGTGCTTGATGATGATGCAAAACTTATATCACTAAATAGCATGCCAACTAGTTATTCCAACATGGTGTTTACACTAAGCAAAATAAATAATAGCCTAAAAGATATAATTTCTTCATGGATAGATGAATAAAATAATAATATTGATTTATAAGAAAGTGCATTATATGGTAAAAATATAGAGGATAAATATATGTTAAAAGAATATCTAAATATTATTTCAAGTAAGGATAAATTTTTAAGGATTTAAAGAAATGAATTATTTGATACTATTGTAAACAACCTGGACATATAATTGTAAATTGAAAATAGAGATATCTAGACTTGCTTGATGGGAAACTACAAGAGAATATCATGGATGTTGATGAAGAGAATGATAAAGAAGAACTAATGAATAATGATAGTGGTTATAATTTAGAAATATTTCTATACTATGTCATCTTATAGAAGTATGGAGGAAACAAAGGAAGAAGGACAAATAGCATCCTCTCACAAAACATTAGTGATAGGGCTATTTATTTTATAGTGGCATGTGTTTCTTTGTCAATTAGTTCCTATTTTTCCCAAATTTTTTACTTCAAGAAAACAAATGTGTTTAGGAGATAGAATAATGAAGGTTAAACATAGGATAATCCTTATCAGTAGATGCCACATTAATTAGGTTGATGAGTTCCCATTATTGAATGGTTGATAAGAACCAAATGGATCTTGTTTGTAATTTCCACACCAATTTAGTAGATGCGTTCTTGATAGTGAATGGTTAATGAGAGGCAAGAGATTGATTGTTTTCTCTCTACCTTTAGGTAGTCTTATAAAACACAAAATTCCCATGTAATCACTAAGGGGGGATTAGGAAAATTAGTACACACGTTATGTTAGTGGGTTAATAATATTAATATATGTGTGAATAATTAATAAAATCTCATAGATTTCTCTTGTGAGAGACTCTTAAGGTAAGTTGAGAGACATTTATGAGGGATTGAGAAATATAATGGATTTGGATTGGTGTTGACTCTATGTAGATGATATTTTGTGATTATTTAGTACCTCAGTCTTTTACACTTGTAAAAATCAAACCTTGGTTATTCCTCTTAGTTTTACACATGCCTTGTTTCTACAAGCCTCTCATCTACTCTATCTTGTGTCCCTTATCTTATCTCATAGTCTAAACAATCTTATATTGATGACACAAATATATTATATTTCCCAAAATGCATAAAATGTACCTATCTTACACCTCTAAAAGTCATGAGCCTGTACCTATTTTGTTACTCCCTGAACACTAATGTTTGGGTCAGACATTAACATTATAATTATTGTCTTATCCTGATGCAAGTTTCTAGTGCCCTAAAGTCATTAAATTTACAAATGAAATGCATCCTAATGGTCATACTAAGTGATTTAATGTGAGTTATCTCTCAATAGGATTAATATAAATACAATATCAACACTCATTCATTACTCACCTAAAAATTAAACTAAAGAGACTAAGGCACTTATCAAAATCACTCTATCAAGAATTTAATTAATCAAATCTTCCTTATTTCCATACCAATCATAGGTACAAAACATATATAGGTTTGAAGTAATATTGGAGTAGTCGTAAGGTCTTATTTTCTAAGTTAAAAATTAGGTCATTATTATACTTAATTTGCACACATTACATGATTCACACACAAGCTAACATGTTGGGGAGAACTACATGAATCTGAGGCCCTTTTTTAGAGTATTGGATATGTAGGTAGCATCCTTTGATAGTGGGTTCATTAGGGTTAGCTTGACATGATGTTCCCACTAACCCATTTTTCTCCAAGGTCACATTGAAGATGGAAAGCTAGATTTTTGCCATTTCACAAGGAGAAATAGTCCATGAACCAAATCCAATTGCACCAGAGTGAAGGTGAATCCAAACCTAGAACCATTTAGGTGGTCACATCCTATTTTAGCATATATTCTATATAGGACACTATAATCAGACTTGGACAATAGTGTTGACATAATTATCCAATGTTGATGTAATTTTATAAATAGCTAAAGGCACTAGATCCATAATCTGATAATTATTATAAGAGTATCTTCCCACTTGATTTTATTTTATTCTAGATTCAAGTTTGCATTAGCTTTATAAATAGCTAAGTACCTTTTTTGATGTCATTTTCTATATCTAGCATGGTTTTACTTTCCATTAATAACTTATCTCAATTTGATAAATTTAGTATATAATATATCTAAGTTTAGCATTTAATTGGCCTACTATAAATCTGATATTCACCCTTATGCCCTATCATTTCTATATTCTTAACCTTATCTACCTAAGAGGTTACACATCTAAAATTAGGGTTAAACATTTGGTGAACCTAACCTTTGAGCATCATTGTTGTATAAGCATTCTATTGTAGATGCTTATTTCCTATCTTATCCTAACCTTTGTGTTATTTTTATCTCTCATCATGGATGACATTGATTGCTTTTATGATTATGATTATGAAAACCTTCAAAAATATCTCAAATTAGGGATCAAAATCAATTACTCTTACATTTCTCCAAGTGCTAAGGCATACAATATCAAAGGTTTGAATGGTGGTAACTACTATCCCTCTAATCAAGTTCATGTTCCCATATTCTTAAGTCATGATTTGATCCATCCCAAGGAGGATCAAAAGCATCTTATCTTTCCTTATATACCAAAATTGGTTCCATGTGGAGAAAAATAACCTTCATTTGATAGTTAAAATTTTTTCAACTCCATAAGGAAATCATGGAGGATTTTCAAATAAGTAATAAATGGAATGTTCCTTCAAATTTATTGATTTAAACCCCTCTTATTCTTACATTTACAAACCATATTCCCCTTATCAAGGGTGATGATTCTTCCTTGTGTTCATTTGATATTGAAATTTTTTGAAAGGTTAACCAATAAATTATGGCATGTATCATTTTTTTCAGATATTTCAAGCTCCTCAAACAAAATATTTCATAATTTTGGCCTTTGATATTTATTAAAATATGGGTATCAAGGATAAGGATTAGGTAAACATGAGCAAGGTATTACCCATATTATATCTTTTAAGCATAATCAAAATCATCAAGGCTTGGGGTATTCAAAACAAATCATGGATAACCAATAACCTATCAGTGAATTAAAAATTGAGGTGCACATGGATGCACATACAAAGTAGGGACCATCACACAATGAACCGATATTATAAAATTTCCAAGAGAATCAAATAATCAAGCTCCCTTTGGTGATCCATCCTCATGCCATGAAAAAGGTAGATAAAAAATTAGATCAAGGAAGAGGTCCTATAACCAAAATTTATGAGCATATATATGTTCATCCTTTTATACCTCCTTTTCAATTATCATGTTGGATAAATCATATGAGAACCATGTTCCATTACATCATATCCACCATGTGGAGTCTTCTCAAAAGTCTTCATAGCAAATTTTATAGATCACAATATAACCAGATAATACTGATACTATTATGTCCATGTTACTTGAATATAACATGGTTTCCTTACCATCTACTTGGCATGAATTAGGTATTCAAATCTTCCTCAAGAAGGATTACCCTATTATAACTACCATCATATCACATGCCACAATGCAAGTCAATATATGGCTTTGAAGGCCAAAATTCAAGAATACAAGAGTGTGGGACAAATAAAATTTTATTCCCAAAAAAAAATCAAGTCTAATATTTCACATCTTTTTACATAAGACCAACCTTCAAACCCACTTACATGTGGACATATAATAGTTTCTAAAAATATTAATGGGTTATGATGTACATATATTCCAATTGGCATAAAATGGGACTCACTTTTTAGAAAGATGTTTTTTTGAAAAAATGGGACATCATATGGATGAGCTAAATAAATCTTCATTAAATACAAACTCCCTTAGATGCATACTTTTACATATAGCATGCAAGCCAAAGATTTTATATTCTATGATATGGGTAACAAATATGAAATCGAATTTCACTTTGCATCTAAGTTGGTCTTCATTGGCCGATATGGAATCAAAGCTCAATAAGAAAAACATGTGTCTTATATTTCAATTTAAAGACAAAAAAATACAAGTGCCATTTGATGGGTTTATTAATAAATATGTGATAACTATTGATGGAATATGTTTACCAAAATTCATCGTAGCATGTGTTATGATAAGCCATAAGACACATTTACATATGAATAAAAAAATTGAATTACCATATAGTCCTTTGCATTCTAATTGGGAAAATGGTTAGTTATTTACATTTAATTTGGGAAAATGGATAGTCTTTCCATTTTCTAAAAAATTTAAAATACCAAAAAAATCAAAACATTCAAAAATCTAAAAACATTTTTTGGCACCTACATGTTCTATTGGCTCCTTGGCATTTGTGTGTTAGTTCCATGATGAGGGATAGTATATCAGCTACTTCTACTTGTATTTATGAGTTTGAAGATCACACATATGATGATTAGTTCCTTGTTAGTCCAAATGATAAAAAAAATCAAGCATAACAATACATTAGAACTAAACACTCTTGCCTAAGAATTAGGGGGAGCATAACATAGTAAATAAGATCACAAAATAGAGATTAAAAAACACAAGTAATTTACCTCCTTTGTTGAATTTTATGCTTACTTATTGACATAAGGATGTTCATACTTAGTCTATGATAATTAAATTCTTCTAGCAATGCTTCTCCATGGTGGTAGCACTTCTCCAATGGTCACTTATGTCTTGATGTGAAGCTTGGCATAAAATGGGAATTATAACACTAATCTCAGTGGTTTCTTGAAGGTATTCTAGTAGAATAACCTTACACATAAAATCTTGTTGGCATATGGTGTGGTCACTTGTATTTATAGCTCTAAGAACTAACTCTAACCCTAAGGAGGTTAAGTTAAATTCTAAATTTGGTTGGCTCTAAAATAACCTAAGTTGAGTCAAGCTAGCCTTGGGTTGGGTCAAAACACTCATAAAATATTGACACCTTAGTTTCAGATATTTATGAAGCATGACAACTCACTTTAGTTATTTTTGGGGTTTTGACTCACCTTTTTGGAATATTTAGGAATTAATAAATCAGTTTATTATCTCCTTTAACCTTTGACTTCATATTTGGTTAAATTTTCTTTTTTTGATAAATGAAATTCAGTAATTTGATGTAGATTTTTTGTTTAGGCAAGTTAATTAAGATTTGTAATGTAATTAATCTTGCTTAGTAATTTTTGGTTTTTGGAAATTATTTTAAATGTTTTGAATTAATATCTTGACAGGTCAAAAGTGTCAAATTACTAAGTTATAATTTGACTAGGGTTGAAACAAAACTAGGTTATGGGTGCATATACAGTAATATCCCAATAAGCAAGTGATTAAATACCTTTTACAAATGAATTTGGGTAATTCATGTGATTTATACATTTATATTGCATCATGTGCTAGAAATTAAACTAAATCCCAGTTTAAGCATGAAAGTGGCCAAAATTGAGTGTCTAAAATTTGCCCCTATTTGAGAAGGCATTGTGAGACACAAGAATAGTAACATATTTTCAATAATGAAAAATTCATTAAGAAGAAAAATCCATGCAGTGATGGAATGATTCTCCAAATAAATTTTGGAAAGCCTATGATGCCCCCTCGAGGGTGTGGCTAACAAATATGATTGATGGATGATCCATCAAAAATAAGAAAGAAAAAGAATGAAATTAATCTATGGATGGGATTAATCCAATTGAGATAATGCTTGCATGCATTAATTAAAATATCGGTTTGCCCAAAGGTGTTGTAATTAGTAACAGAGGTTGAGACACTAATTTTCTTAAAGTAAGTTATAATCAGTGGCACATGTATGCACCCCAATAGGGTAGATGTATTGAAATAATAATTTTCCCAAAGGTAGTTATAATCATTAGGATGACTTGAATTGAAAAATAATTTTTCCCTAGTAGGGTGGATTTGATCATGGTAAAATGGTTGTGCCCCAGTAGGACAGATTGAAAAGCATAACTCAAGGATATAACTTGTCACATAGATTAAATATGAGTGGGTATAAATGTAGGTGCAATGGTTTAATGACTAAAAATGCTACAAATAAAATAGCACATGAGGATGCACAAAGTGATGAAAAAAATGGTTGGAATAAAGATGGTGGTGATGATGATAGCCAAGTTAACCTGAGATATATCATGTATCAAAGTGCTACCTATATAGTCCAAATTAACCTCAAGCCAATATATTTCACCCAAGATTTGGGAGAAAATGGAATGAGAGATAGAATAGAAGTATAATAATTGATCAATGTGAATGATTTGGTTATACCCACCAATGCAGAGATGTTCATCCTTATTAGCATTGATATAGCCAGAATGGTTAGTGAGTTGATTTGATTAAGGAGTCAAGGATAACTACCAATTTGACATAATGGGGATAAATAAGTTCGCATAATGAACCTATAATCATGAATTGATGGTGAACTTGCACAGATGATAGGTATTAATTTGCAATACTATCTAATATAGATATGCATATCCTAACTAGTAGGGGATACAATTCATTTTTTTTGTTTAGTTACTCTATGTTTGGGTGATGTTTGGGATATTCTAGTTTGTGATCTCAGAGAAGTACTGCCATTACATTGATTCAATAGTATCTATATGCCTAATTTTTATTGTAGATTATGATATTATGTATCATAGTTATGAATAACCATAATGATAATATATACCCTAAACATAGAAAAATTGGTTTAAATTCTAATATAAACAACCTAGGAATAAGATATGAATAATCAAATCCCAAGTGTGAATATAAAAAATAAACCAAGTGTAGGACTAAATACAAACATTCATAACTTAAGTATAAGATACAGATAATCAAGACTTAAGGGTAATTAAAATGTAATAGCCCTATGACAATGAAATAAAAAAGGTAAAAAGGTAAATAAAAATAAACAAACAAATAAACAAGTAGAACAAACAAACAAATAAAATAGAAACAAACAAAAATAAAGCAAAGCAAAGAAAAGTTCACTAAATAAATTATTCTAAACACACAAAAGAAAACAAATAAACAAATATAAATAAAATTCAATATAAAAAATGTTAGTATAAATAGAATACAAATTGTTCATGCATGTATAATAGAGGTGTTACTCTTGATGACAGGGTGACCCCTAGGGTAGGTAGTAATGACACAAGTAAAATAACACAAGAATAATTGGCACAAGGGTACCTCTAGGCTATAGGTAATAATAAAACAAACAAGATGAAAAATATTACCCCTAGGCTATAGGGAACAATGACACAAATGAGGAAGGCATAAACATTACCTCTAGTTTATAGGAGATAACAAAATAAAACAAACAAAATTGGGGGAACAAAATAAAAGGAAGGGGTAGTCAAGTTGATTCTGAATGCACTAAGTAAGTGGATGTTGCCTACATAGTTTCATAGATATAAGATCCAACATGAAATTTATGCCAAATGTAATTCTCCTAGGAATGGGAGGAAAAATACCAAAGTGGTCTAGAAATAAAACTTAAATAGATAAGATGGTCCATCCTAAAAACATTTGGTGGCTTTATATCTCACATGGAAATTCTAAGCCAATTTTCATGATTTTAGGATTTTTAGGATTTTATTAGGTATTTTACAACTATTTAGGGGTTTTATAGGCATCTCAACTCAATTGAGAATCATGAGATACAGAATGTTCCAACTCATAAAATGGCAAGAGTGTGGCCTAAATGGCCTAAATTGCTCATAAAATGGTGATATCATTCAAAATTACATAATTCTCAAAATGGTGAGAGCATGGAAAAGGGATGAATGAGCTAACCTCAATGTAAGTTGATCATTACCTACATAGTTTCGTAGGACCTCAAGTCACTGTAGTTATACTTACATATTCAACTAAGTACCAATAAGTTCATGGCAAGGTGATGTGACAATGCATAGTAAAGGTGTTTCTCCTAATTTGCCCACAGATTATTATAATTAGGAAATAATGGAAAAGAGTTAGTGGTACTAATTTTATCATAGGCACTTATAATTAGTAGCATGAGGTGGGAACATAAGAATAAATGAAGGATGCAATTCCCAGGACCATTATCATATTATTTTCATACACTTCCATTTAAACATTTGATTCTGAAACAATTGTTGGAACTGAATCTGTCATCAACCATTAATTTTTCCTAATGTACAAATGAATTGAAACCAAGTCCAAACATAGTAGGTGTGGTTAGATAAAAATAACTAGTTGGCAAAGGGTTAATGGTATGATAGAATGGTAAGGGGTATAGTAAAAATAATGGGTATAAGGTGGCATAACTTAAATGATCCTTGTGGACAATAATTCAATTCCTTCAAGCATAAAAATTTTTTAGGTGCATTATTTTTATTGTTTCATTGAGTTCATCTCACTCTATTGTAGTAATTATATATACTCCATAACCATAGTTAGAAATAATTACTAGGGCCTTAACTAGTTTGGTTGAAACTTTCCTTTTTTATTTGTTTCAGCATTGACATTCTTTTGATTCTATTTTAACACAAGGTCACCAAGATTGAATTCACAATGCTTAATTCACCTATTATATTGGCCCTTTAATCTATTCTGATAAGCTTAAAGATATTCAAGGAAGACAAATAGTTTCCATCAAATAAGTCTAGCTCTTTCAAGTGATCTACTTTGTAGTCCTAATCATCGATGATGTACTGCAATGAAATTTGGAGATAAGGAAACTTGACCTCAAAATGAAGAATGGTCTCAGTGTCATAAAGTATTGAATAGAGTGTAGCTCTTGTTAGAGTAAAGAATGTGGTAGGATATGCCCAGAGAGCATGAAATAGATACAAGTGCCAATTATGATTAGTGTCATTATTATTCAAAATATTGACAATAATTTTATTAGAAGCCTCAACTTAGTCATTTCTTGTGGGTAGTAAGTGGTAGATAAAAAAAATTTGATGTGGTATTGGGTATAAAATACTTTCACATCTTTGTTTTTAAATGATCTTCCATTGTTAGATATAATGTTGGAGGGGATGCCATAATGGTAGATGAGATAGTTAAATATGAACTTGGATATTTGCTTACCGATTATGTAAGTAAGAGGAATGGATTCTACCCACTTATTAAAGTATTCAATAGCAGTGATGACATGTTTATAGTCATATGAGGATGTAAGATTGATCTTCCGTATAATATCGAGTCTCCACATTGAGAATGACCATGGCATTATCAATGGTTTGAGTGTCTTAGCTAGAGCATGAATTATATTAGCATGCTTCTGACACTTGACACACCTTTTCACATATGTAGTTGCATCTACTTCCATAGTCAGCCAATAATGAATAGTATGCAGTAAAATTTTGGATAAAATTATCTTGCTAGTGTGGGTTCCACACACTCCTTCTTGAACTTATCTTAATGTTAGTTCAGATTATGCCAAAGGTAAACAATGAAATAAAGTTCCATCATAGCTTCTACAATAAAAATTTAGTCCAAGTAGGGTATAATGAGAGGATTTGTGGGTGAAGTTTTTTTGTTTTTTACGTGATAAATCTAAAGGCATATTTTTGTCTTGAAGATAGGCATATACTTTTAAGTACTACGGAGATGTGGGACCAACAATGTCACAAACCATCTTGATAACTAATTATTCATGTGATGGTGCTAAAATATGTTCAACAAGAAATTGGTAATCCCTTGCTATGTCTATGATCTGAATCATAGATCCAATAGTGGCTTAGCATTAGTTGTTATATTATTGTATCAAGGTATTCTTTCAAATTGAATGTTGGAAATTTGTTGCTTGAGAGTATCGACCATATTTTTATAGGGTACCAACTTCTCATCCTTGGTTTGGTACTAGTCTTTGACTTGATTTGATTTTTAGCTAAGATTCACCATGAACTAGTAAATGTTGAATGTTCCACTGTACTACTTGATGAAGCCTTATAATGAGTTCTTTATACTCAGCCATGTTATTGGTATATGGAAATCCAATATAAAAGGATTTGATAATATGATCCCCTTGTGGCATAATAAATAATATTCCAACACATGATCCACAAACTGTGAATCATCCATAAAAGTACATCTTCCATTATTCCACCTTAGGGGGTGCTTCTAATTCTTCAGTGGTCATAATGGCCTCATCTAGAAATCCAAATCTAAAGGGTTAAGTATCATGAAGAGGAGCTTTTACAAGCTAATCTACAAGTACTTTCCCTTTAATTACCTTTTGATTAGCATATTAAATTTCAAACTTGCTTAATAACATGATCCATTTGGCCATGCAGCCCTATAGATCTGATTTGAAAAGTAAATACTTGAGTGGGTCTAGTTTATCAATAACAATGGTATTATTGTTTAGTATATAATGACATAACTTTTAGGCTATGAATACCCTTTCTAAATAGGATTTTTTAATATGCATATAATTATTTTCATATGCAACCAATGTTATGCTCAGATAATACATGACATGCTCTTTTCCCTGTTCATCATGTTGTGCCAAAAGTTCCCCCAAGGCAATTTTAGTCATTGACTAGTAAATTAATAATAGCTTTTTTGGCATCAGTGGCAATAAAATAGGTTGGTTGCCAAGATATTCCTTAAGATGATCAAATGTTTTTTGTAACTCTTCATTCCATGAAAATGTAATGCCCTTCTTCAGTAATTGTGTAAATGGATGGTAATTATCATCTAATTATGAGATCAAGCATCTAATAGATTACATATTGCACTATAAATTATGGAGCTACTTCAAGGTAGATAGTGATGACATTTTTGTAATTGCACAAACTTTAGCTAGGCCAAATTAAATGCCCTTGTGAGATACAATGAATCTTAATAGTTTACCATAAGTTACACCAAATACACACTTCTTTAGATTAAGCCTAATATTATACTTATGAAGTCTCTCAAATATTATTCATAACATAGCTGGATGATCGATATGGGTATTTGATTTATCCAAGATGTCATCGACATAGTCCTCAATAATGTCATACATCATATAATATAATATCATTATCATGTCTCTTTGGTAAGTGGCTCTAGAATTTTTAAGTCCAAATGGCATCACTTGATAACAAAACATTCCTTACAGAGTGGTGAACATTATCTTGTGTTACTTTTCTAGTGTTATTATGATCTGATTATAAACTAAAAATCCATCCATAAGATAGCATTTCATATTTAGCTATTGAGTCAACTATCATGTCAATATTAGGCAAAGAAAATTCATCTTTCAGGAAAGATTTGTTGATATCTCTAAAATCAGTGTAGATGATTTTGGTACCTTCTAGTTTCCTACCCATTGGCACAATGTTTGAAATCCACTCGAAATAGTCGATTGGCCTAATGTATTTTACATCTAAGATTTTTTATGACTCTTTTTTTACTAACATAGTAATACAAAGATGCATCTTATCTAGTTTATGCTTAATAGGTTTGGCATCATGATGTACAACAAGATGGTGTATAACTAAGGTAGGGTCTAAACTTGGCATGTCCAAATAGGCCCATGCAAATATGTCAAAAAACTCCCTCATAAGGGTTGTAAAAACTTCATATTTCTCTTCAGTGAGGGATGAACCTAATTTAATCCACTTCAGGTCCTTGGGAATTCCAATGTTCACCTCTGAAGTGTCTTCTACTAGAAGTATAGAACCATCATATAAAATAGTCAACAAGGAGTTAAATTGGTTGGTAATAGCAAAGTCCTCTATCTAGACTAGCTCATTTGATTATCCTAAGTAAGATGAATCAAAATCTCCTAATGTTGGCAAAGGCCATGAAATAAATACCTCAAGGTACTCTTGAACAATCTGTGTAAAAGGTTTTCACTCCTTAGTATTGATCTTTGATCCATAAATAGGCTTTGGACTATAAGTCACATGTGCTTCATAAGAAGAGGGGTGAACATCCTCGTCTAAAGACATCAAAAATTAGTTTTCACCAAGAGACTTACCTTTCTCTTTACTTTTTCCTTGGTCAAAAAGTGACTCACAGTGGTTTTCAATTTCATACCTCAATGTTTGATTTTTTTTTTTTGGCTAGGGAAGTTCACCCACTCTCTAAAATAAGCAATAGGATCTAATTGAATAGAAAACCCTTGCTTGTGGTCTCCAAGAAGAATGTGATTCCTCAATCATAAAAAGTCATATATGGCCTCATCATTTTCAAACTCATATAATGACATTGTTGACTTTTGTTGGTCCCAGTTTATAAATTATAGATGGTAAAGGGTTAAATAAAAAGGTTGATAAATAGGGTTAATGGTGTAAATGGCATGGGGGTTAAATAAATTTATAGTGATAAGGTCATTGTAGTTGTTATAATTGGACCCTACATCATTGCTGATATTATCTTCACTATTCATTAGTGTTGGAACATGAATAAGGAATACGGGGTCACACTTAGGAAATTTAAATCCAATATCATGGGTTCCTTTATACTTGGTCATCGAGACTAGTTTGATCATGCCTTATTGATGTATTCTTAGGCCTCTGCCTTAATAAACTAGGTGATTCATAAGCTAGTTAGGAATAAGATACTTAATGCTTTGGTAATAGTCATCTAAATCATCAGTGTAAAGACATGTATCATCTTTAGCTAGGGGGTCCTAGTGCAGGATAAATACTGGTTTGAAAATAATGGGTTTGTTCAGTTGAGATTTTCCTTTGGTTTCCCATTCCATGCAAGTGGTTTTGACCTTAGGTCTCCCATAAGCTTTTATACTTTTTAGAAATTTAGAAATGTGGAATACATTATGGGTACTATATTCTCTAATACCTTTGTCAATTATATAGAAGTGGTTGGAAATATCTGGTAGAGGCATGGGTGAGGTTAAGCTAAGATATTTGGGTCAATATTGTTAGCTTCTAGTTTTGATTCAATGGATTTTCCTTTTTGGCTCTTTCTCCATCAGATTTAGGCATAGTATTCATACCAAATTAATAGTTATAAATTTTATACTTAGATTCAAGATGTTTACTATACTGATATGGATAAATATCAACTAGTATAGTCACTTCCACTCCTAAATGTGTAAATTTGATACACCAATGCAATGTATAAGGTATATCCCTAATTTCATGGATCTAGGGTCAGCCCAATAATAGATTGTAAGATATTTCTAGGTCTAAAACATGGCATGGAGTATTATGGGTCAAAGGCCCAATGGCCACTTGTAAATTAATAATACCTTGAGATTCCCATTCTTTGTTATCATATACCTTGATAATGATGGTATCTAGCTACAAGTCATCCATTATATATCCAAGATGTTTGACTGACTTTAGAGACACAATGTTAAGGCCTAAACTATTTTATATAAGGATGTGTATAACTCTATGGTTAGTTATACCATCCTTAATATACAATAATTTATTATGCAGGGGGCCCAGAGATGACATATCACTTTAGTTTATGATGTTGGTAAAGGGCAAAGTGTTTTACCATGGCTTGGATTTTTTATGGAATGATGTCATATGGCATGAGGGATTGGTTCAAGTACTCATTCAAGATGTATTTGTGGATGCTAGACATATGCATAAAATCCATGATGGATATATGTGTTGATGTCTTCTTTAGTTGTTCCCTAATATCATAGGTCTTCCCCTCAGTTTTTTCAATTGGTTTATTTTTGATAGGTATGAAAGGCGAATTAGGCTCATTTATAGTATTGGTCGTGGTCCCTTGATAGTGACTTTGGCTCATGAAGTCATGATTACGCAATCTCAATTTGGTTGTTGGCTTTGGTACCTAGCTAGGTAGGTAATGAGGCTTGGAATGATAATTCTAGGGTAGTGTTGAGCCTGGATGTTAACATGGTCTGTAGAAGAATCACTAGCATAAGGAGGTTGGTAGATATTGATTGGTAGATAGGCATTATTCGATGAAGGTCTAGGTTTATTAGTAGTTGGCTGGGGATTTGTGGTAATAGTGGAAACATGACAACCTAAAACATGGCCTACAACATTTTTATAGATATACATGATGGCATGATGGCCTCCTTGGTTGGTTTGGTTGGTTTGCCCTTGGTTCTAACCATTCTACTATTATTATTGTTGTCAATGTTATTATTGTTGATTTTGAGGTGGAGTTATCTACACCTATTGTTATTATTGTTGGTACTGCTACTAGTTATTTTTATTGTTATGTTGGGGGGATAAATTTTGGTAGACACCCAAGTTATGATTAGTCATAGGAGCATGGGTGTCTCTTTCTATTTCTCTATTTTTTAGTGTATTCTAAATCAAATAACTAAGTTGGATGCACCATCATATGTAATATCCTCTGACACGATAGTACTCAAAAAATTCATGTTCTTTGTACCAATTAGGAAAAAGAATCCTTACAAAAAAAGGCTTTGGTATTGGCCAATTGATCATATTTTCTTGAACCAATCTTAAGAACACAAATTCAATAGGCTCACCAAGGTCACTAAATTATCTAGTAATGGGTGGTCTTCTCTTTAGAGGAGGGGCTTGTAATTGGTTTTGATTCTATGTTTATTTATTTTGTGTAGATCTTGGTTGAATGTATGAGGGAGGTGGTTATTGAGTGGGTGGAGGTAAATAGACAATTGGTGTTTGCAATGTCTGGCCATGGCATGATTCTATGACCCCATTGCTAACAACATTAGTATTGCAATTTTAGGGTTCTATTATCTCATTGTTGTTAGCTTGAGGTGGAATTAAATTTATTATTTGAACTGGGTTATGATTATATTTTTGTCCTTGGTTTTGGTTCTAGTTGTGTTGACCTTGATGCTAATTCTAGTTTTGATTAAAAGAGGATAGCTTTATTATCCCTTTGTTGATAAGGGTTTTCTCAATCTATATTCCTTTATCTATAACTTATTCAAACATATGAGTACATTACAACTCAAGATGATAAGATATCTCGTTATGTAAGTTCTTATTAAATATTGTAGCCAACTATTTATCTAGTAAATTATGAGTAAATCAACTCACTAGTTTTCTCTAACATTGCAAGTATGTAGTGAAGCTTTCACCAGTATTTATTTAGCTTGTCTTGAATCCAAATTAGTAATCTCTCACTAGAGATTATATAAACAGTGTTGTATGAACTTATCTGAAAGATCATTGAAGATAGGTACAAAATTCTTTGATAATTTTAATAGTCATTTTAAAGCTTGTCCAATTAGACTCCTTGAAAAGAGTAGAAGCAAGTATATGTTGTTATATGCCACTGGATAGCAAACAAAAAAGAATTATTTTAGATGTTCTTTAGGGTTTCCTTTTCCCTTATATTTATAAAATTTGGGCAGTTCATAACTCAGTGGAAATGGTATTTATAGATACTCCATGTTGAATGGATAAGAACATATTTCATCCAATTGAATTTATATGATTATTTTCCACTCTGTATAAATTGAATTGCATCCCTAATATGTTAAAACTCTTGGGAAAATAAATTAGATGGAGTGGCTTGTTGCTATTGAGATTATGTGGTCAAAGATGGGTTACCTTGACTGGGGTAGGCATATTATGGAATGTTGGTTGAATTAGCTAGATGACCAGGTATATGCATATGTGCATTGGTATTGTATTGTGGCTATGAAATATGTTATGGCTGGAACATATTCTAGTTTGGATTGGATACATAACCCTATCTATAAAATTATGGATACGGTAATGACATTTGGCTTTGTGGGATGTGTTGGCATTATTGGGTTTAGGATGGAACTTGTTGCCTACTTGTTAAACCATGTTGTATGTATGGAACATGTTGACTAGAATCCTATTGTTGGAGGTGTTGAAATTTGGATCCTTGTTGTACATGTGATACCTACTGGGTGAAAGGAAACTACTATTGAGTACCTGTTATACTTAAGAACCTTGTTATTTGAACAACTATTGTTGGATATGCACTTGTTGTTGATTACGAAATTATTAGGGTTTTGGTAGTTTTTATTGTTGACCAATTGGTACTTTTTGACCAATAAAAACATGTTATTGGTTAGGAAAAATTTATGATTATTGAGTAATATTAGTATGTACTTATTATGGTTTAATATTAATTGTCACCTATTTAGGTGGTATAGTGTTCTCCATTTGTTGCAGTGGTAAGTTGGTCTGTTGTTAGTTCATTTCCCCTGTTGCACAATCAAAGAAGCAATTGGTTGAGGAGTGGAAGTTACCTGATTATTTTATGAAGTGGGCTTGCATATCCCCTATTGTTACAATCTACTCATGGCATTATTTGGAGGAATTTGATGTATATTTCTTGATGGTAAATTAGACCCACTTAGTTTAAATTAGAATGCACTTGCATGCTATCCATAATGTTTTGAGTGAGGCCTTCTATTTGAGTGGCAATATTTTCTATTTGAGTGGTAATCTCTTTTGTTGAAATAGGGACATTATACATGTCATAAACTAGAGTTTTCTTGTTCAATAAGTCCATGTTTTGGTTTTCATAACCCGAAGCATTTATTTGTTGCTTTATTGATGAATCTATCTCAATAAGTGGCATGTTAAAAATAATGCTTGTGTTAATATTTTGAGATAGGTTGAGATAATTTTGGCATGCTTATTGTACCTATTCCATTTGTTTATCCATAAGGACTTTCCCTTTTACAAGTGTACTTTGGTTTTGCTATGGCATTTAGACTAAAGTTTGACTATAACTAGTTGATACATGTTTAAATTATTAGATTCAAGGTGCATTACTAGGAGTTATAATGAAACTACTCAAAATTTCATGTGGGATGTCTGGTAGAAACTTGGTGCCTACTTTGATAGATCTGATGAGAAATTCAACTTTTTTCTCTAAAAAATGACACTCAAACAAGTACAAATCATAGTTTGTCTACGTTAGTGTTGTAACATAGTAGGGATTTTATTGTTGGCTTTACTCAATGTTAGGCATTGTTTGAGCAAGATATTATGTTGTTTGATCTTTTTCATGGCCTAGATAAGAAGGTGAAATCACCAATATTGTGTTAATGGTTCATTCCTTTGTTTAACATATAAAATGTTATAAGATGGATAGGGATCCATGTCATAACTACATCATCATATGACTCTTGAACAAAATGGTAATTGGTCATAAAGTTCTCATAATATAGATTTATACATAGTCTCGCTACGTGTGTAATGAGGCATGTTTAGATTTATAGCTAGGTATTGTAAAAAATAAAGGATCTAAAGGTAACAACTAATTGAGGTCTAAAAACAAACAATCTTTGGCTCTATAAAATAGGCCCAAATTGTGAAACAACTAAATTAGGCAAAGGTAGAATAAAACAAACTTTAAATTGGTCTAATAAAATGATATTGATTTTCCCAAAGGTGATTATAATTAGTGGCAAAGGTAACACAAAATTTCAAAACTTATCTATGACTAAGGTACCAATTTTCCCAAAGGTGGTTATAATCAGTGATAAAAGTATATAGACAAAGTAGAATGATTGTAAACTATGATCGAAAGATAATAATGATTTTCCCAAAGGAGGTTATAATCATTTAACATGAAAAAAAAAGCTAGACTTAGAAACAAAATAACTCAAATAAGAACTTGAAAACAAACTAAACTAAGGTAATCGGCTTAGATGACACTCAAGAATTAGCTCACTAATACTTGATTCATAAGAGACTATTTTAATGATAGAATTAGGAAATTTAGAACTTGGTACAATAAAATTTAAATAAGACACATGGCAACAACTTAACTCAAATAAATCTCAAATGAGGTGCAAGATAAATAATAACCACTGGGTCTAGGCAAGGTGTCTTTAGATCAAATGAGAAATCATCCCAAATAACATAATCCAAACACAAAATGTAGACAACCTAATCCCAAAGTAGATGAAGCTTTGGTGTAAACCTAATTAGTTTAGGATTTGTACTTTGAAATGTTTATTTTCAAATTTAATATAAAAAGACTCAAATGTTCTAAGACAAAAGAGCTAGAGAAAAACTGGAAGCATAACCATATGGTTGAAATAACAGAGGTAGAACAATGGTTTTGGACCTTGGTTTCAAATACAACAAGTGTTTTGGAATGATTTAGGTAGTGTAACAATGTTCCTTAAAAAAAATGGTAAATAATGGTTTTGGATTTAAAAATCCAAAGAAAATGTTTGAGATGAAACAAGCAGTGTAACGATGCCCCATTTAAACAAATGACATACAAGTAGTTTTGGAATAAAAAATCTACATCAAAAGTATGACATAAAATGGAAAAGTAACACCTCTTAGGCTAAATGGTTATGAAAACAATATGATGGTTTTGGACTTGTTTAGACTTGAAAATACAAACAAACAATTTTAGTCTCAAACACACAAGTAAATCAAATAAATAAAAATAGCCCTAATTACTCATCATATCCCTAAAACTAGCATGGGTGTGCATAATTTCTAATAAATTTTTCACTGATATACCAATGTTTGTCAGTAATTAAGTATTAATCTAAAAATTAAAGTACATGTGTAGGTATATTTTTTACACCCCATCTATCTCTCAAGCATTAGCATGTGGCACAAATTTAGAGTGAGGAGCACTCAACGTTTGGTAAGAAATTTTATGACAATTAGGGTTGACTAAAAATTTATAAGTTTTGAATACACTAAATGGTCCCAAGTGTGTCTAAAACAAGGGTGAAATCATGTTGATTGGGTTCATACCTACTAGCTTACTATGCAAGGGTTTATTCTTTTGCATAGCGACTCTTGCCATGTACTTTTTATTAGAGTCTGATGTTTAACAAGATCTAACCTAGGTTTTATTAAGATTAGAGAGGATAGCCACTTATCCCCCTATCAATCTTGGTATCATGTACCTAATTTATATACCCCACCATGGAATGGGGTTGGTATGATGCTAGGATATGAAACCCCAGGTAAATGTACCCCTAGAGAACTTATGAGGGAGAAACAAGATTTCACACAGAAGCCAAATGTAAGAAAATAAAATTAAAAGACTTTAGAGGTTATTTTTGGTTCATCTAAGTCACTTGGATCTTCGGGAGATCATACGTAACATTCTTTTTGATGATACTAAATAAATAATGCACTAAACTAAGTGCTTTTGGTTACCTGAGTTCCCTATAGGAGACGGAGGAGAACATACAATCAATAGTATTTAATTTGCCAAAAATAAAGAAACTAGTCTAATGAAATTTTGATTTATCTTATAAAAAGAACCTAAGGTGAAAAATCTCTTAAGAGCTCTAACTAAAATGTATGTTCTTTTTAATAGCCCCAACTTGAAATGTGATTGAACTTTTGGCCCCCTTGGCCTTATTTGCACTTGCCAAAAATTTGAGAATACTAAAAGACAAGTGTGATTAGGTTGGTTTTAAGTACAAAATAAAATTGTATGTGAGATCTAGAAGTGTTTAAGCCTCTCTCTCTCCACCTTAATTCCTAAAACAATTTTTGGGTGTTTGTTTGTCTCTAGGCCAAAAAGTAAATGAGTAAACAACATTCCATTTTGAGATCTCAAGTTTTTGGAAAACGCAGAGTGCACTTTGGAAAAACCATCATTAAATAGGGTGAATTATCAATTAGATCAGGTAAAACTACCAAATACAATAGAAAAATAGGCAAAGCCATTAAAACCTAGTGTAATTTTACCTAACAAAGCCATTGCTTTGTAGGGTCAAAGCTATCGAATCCACATAGTGAATCCACCATTTAGTAGGTCAAATCTATAATTTTGAAGTCATTATTTCTTCATAAATAAATATTATAAAAAAACATGGAACTAGCAAAGCTGTCATTACATAGGGTGGAGCCACCAATTATACAAAAAATAGAATGACATTAATTTCAAGGCTAAAACTCTAAACTTGAAGAATTAAATGCATTTATTAGAAAAACTAAAGATATAATATCATTTTCCTTGGCCATATGATATGCATGGTCCATTCGGGTGTACCATTATATATCTTAGGAGTTCAAAGAGCACACAAATGATGATTAATCCTTGTTAGTCCAAATGATAAAAATTCAAGCATAATAATACACTAGAACTAAACACTCTTGTCTAAGAACTAGGGGAGCATAAAATAGAAAATAGAATCACAAAATAGAGATTAAAAAACACAAGTAATTTACCTCATTTTTCAAATTTGACACTTACTTGTTGGCATAAGGATGTTCATACTTGGTCTATGATAATTAGAGTCTTCTAGCAATGCTTCTCCATGGTGGTAACACTTTTCCAATGGTCATCAGTAGCTTGGTGTGAAGCTTGGCATAAAATGGGCATTATAACACTACTCTCAATAACTTATTGAAGGTATTCTAATAGAATAACCTCATAGACAAAAACTTGTTGGCATACGGTGTGGGCACTGGTATTTATAGCTCTAAGAACTAACTCTAAACCTAGGATGGTTAGATTAATTTCTAAATTTGGTTGAGTCTAAAATAACTGAGGTTGAGTCAGGATAACCCTAGGTTAGGTCAAAGCACTCATGAAATCTTGACTTCTTAGTTTTAGATATTTGTGAGGCATGACAACTCATTTTAGATATTTCTGAGGTTGTGACTCACCTTTTTAGAATATTGAGGAATTAATAAATCACTTTATTAGCTCCTTTAACCTTTGACTTATCCTTTTTTCATAAATGAAATTCACTAATTTGATTTATCATTTTTGTTTAGGCAAGTTAATTTATATTTTTAATGTAATTAATCTTGATTAGTGCCTTTTAACTTTTGGCAATTATTTTAAATATTTGAATTAATATCTTGACATGCCAAAAGTGTCAAATTACTAGGTCATAATTTGACTAAGGTTGAAACCTAACTAGGTTATGGGTACATATAGGGTAATACCCTAAATAAGCAAGCCTTGTCACATTTCAAAGTTATTAAATCCATTACATGAATGAATTTGGATAATTCAGAGGCTTAGATTACATTATATGCTATAAATTGAACTAAATCCTAGTTTAAGCACAAAAATGGCCAAAATTGAGTGTCTACACTACATACATAAATATATGCTTTTATGAATCTATGGGTGTTGATATTTCCCTCTACTCAATGTCATCAAGATGTTGGGGGAATCCATCTTCTATGATATTGTTACATCTAAATTTTATCATTTTATGGTCACATCACACTATCATGTTTGAATTAAATATGTACATACACATGCCTTATCCATGCTTGTATCTTGCATATGGTACTTGAGAAGCTATTCACTTTACATTCTTTGCTAACGCATTTAATCCAAGAGCTAATATGATATGTTTATACAGGTTGTTTATGTTTTTCCTTTATACACTTCCTTAAGTATTTTTCCTTTTTATTATCTTGCTTATTCAATCCTTTGAATATGTTTCATTGTATGTGGCACTTGTGCCTATGTTTCCTTATTAGACATTCGAATATGTCATTAATTTTTATATAAACATTTGAATATGTCATTCCTTACTTTGTGTACATTTGAATAAGTCATGTCCATTCAATTTGATAGTATTTAAATATGCACCTTATTTGTGGTCTCTTAAGACCTTTATTTTTTGACTTGCTTTTGAATGCTTTTATATGTGTGATTGTTTGCTTGTTGATCTTGTGCTATTACTATCTATAAATTACCATGATATTTATCATGCATCTTAAGCATGCATGTGATCACATTGGTTCTATGTGCTTCAATGATACGTTTACCTATGCATATTTTTTACATGCTACATGGTTCAGTCACAGAATATACGAATATATGGTTATCTTCTTCCTTTGAGATGAGGTAACTACTAGATACTATTTTTTATTCACCTTAAAGAGGGGCATATTAGTGGGGGGCATGCTTGGGAAACATGTTCTCCACACATTCATAGTTTTTTAGTTTCAAGTGGCATGTTCATATGGACATGGCTTCCACACACTCATAGTTTTTATATTTAGTGAGGGCATGCTTTAAAATTATGTTCCCCACACTCATTAAGTATTTGGTACTTATATCAGTTTTTAGATTTAGTGAGGGCATATTATATGGGTATTACTTCCACACATTCACATTTTTTTAGATTTAATGGAGGCATGCTCAGGAAGTATGTTCTCTATATTTATTCAACATATGATACTTATATTAGTTCACAAATTCAGTGGGGGCATGCTTTCGAATCATGTTCTCCACACCTCTTCAGTATTTAGTATCTCCAATTTACAATGGGGGCATATTTTGAAAACATGTCCTTCACATTAGTACTTATATCATTTTTCATATATTTCTATATATAGGTGGGGCATGCCTTGAAATCATGTCCTCCACACTTACATAGTTGTCTAAATTGGCCAAAACACATAGTTATATGATTGATTCATAATTATGGTGAAATTCTATAGATTGGTACCATTTTTATACATATTTTTAGCATGAGACATGTCTAAGGTGCATATGCTATGCAACATGTGCCTAATATTGCAAAATCTAAATCAATTTCAAATTTAAAAATTATTACACGTAATGATGCCATGTTAACTTTTATAGACTTTATAAAACTAATTTATCGTAGTAGTTGGTTCACCTTTTGGTATAGTTGAGGTGATCAAATCACTCAATATTTCCAAGTTTTTAGGTTGGATCTAATTGTATCATCCAACCTCACTAGGTTATAAGTATCATTAGGTTACATGCTTGATTTAATCTCAATTATTAGGTGGCAACCCACTTTTTCTCCAAAGATTGGGGGCATCTCTCTCTCTCTCTCTCTCTCTCTCTCTCTCTCTCTCTCTCTCTCTCTCTCTCTCTCTCTCTCTCTCTCTCTCTCTCTCTCTCTCTCTCTCTCTCTCTCTCTCCTTAGATATATCAACTTTAAATATTTATCCTAATTTTGATTTTAGAGACTTAAAATGATACATCTTTTACAAAACTTGTCAATAGGCAAGACAATTACATCAACACATAAGTGTACTCTTAAACCTTGCTCTTTCAAATTTCAATCTATTTCAATTAATTTTAACCCAAATTATATGTATTGATTTTACACTATAACATGATCTTGGTTTTAGGTTAGTTGCCAAAAAATCACTCAAATTCAACTCAAGCAAAGACAAGGTATGCATACTACTATTAGATGACACCAATATTAACTAAATAATGAAGCTTTAATGGTGAACCTATATAGAGAACCTACATAAAATATTTAAACCCTAAAAAGAAACAAACTTGTCTCACAAAAGAGAGGTTATAGAAATAATATTTTTGTTAGATATAAAATTAATTGGAAAGGTACATTTATAGGTGAAATTTAGACATTTACCGACATCCTCATGCATGTGGGATAAACTTTCTCTAATGACCTAGAATAACCTAAGCAATCTAAAATATACTGAGTGGGAAAAAATTCTACACCAATACCCCCCTTAAGAGTATCTTAGGTGGGTAGAAGAATTAGGTTTTGATAAAAAATCCTGATGAGGTACCCAAGCACAATGCAACTCCTATAAAATAGAGAAAAGGAGAAAACTTATAAGAACAAAACTCCTTTCCAAAAGAGAGCAAAATGAGAAATAGTGCATGTTCTAGGAATTTGAGCACAACTAAGAATGTTTACATAATTAAGAGTAATATATCATATAGAGAGAGGATAACTAAGAAGTTTTCATAGAATATGTTGAATCTATCTACAATAGAGCTCACTAAATGATGAATGTCATTGATGAGATCCTCTATTTGGAGACTAAATAAGCTCCATCTACATTAAATAATGTTTTTCCCTTTGTCAAAGTAAGAACATTAATGGTGTACTATAATTATGCCCATTCCATAGTGGAAGATGAAGGAGGTAATAATATAAAATAGTCTGAGTAGGGTTCAAAACAAAAGTGTGTTATAGGTCTAAAGAGATCATGCACAAGAACTAAATGTAATGTCATTAAAGTGAACCTATCATAAGAAGGTTCAATTAATATTGATTCTCCCTAAAACAATGAATGGGTCTACCAAGTGCCTTATATAAATCCAACTAAGGAACTATACTCCCCATTCATAGTAAGAGGGCCAACTACTCTATGCAATGATGGTACAATAGGAGCAGTGGAAATAAATAAATACAGAATGCCATGTACATGTGGAATAGACTACCTAATGTTTGAAGAGTTATGAATAAATATACATGCACAATGTAATGTCAAAAGTGGATTAATAATAGGTTGATCAGGGAATAACTCTTTAATATTTAGAAGGTGACAAGGATATGGTGGAGGTGTGTCCCCATAATTACTATAGTCGTATATGCTAGAATAAGAGTCTATAGTCTTAGAAATATACTCAAGCTCAGAAGTGTAAATAATTATAGGTGATTATGATGAATAAGAATGGCATGGAGAATTTACTAAAGGAATATCCATGTGAATTGGAGAGAATGACTCAATAACCCTCAAAGCTGAAAAAGATACAATAAATGAATCACATGGATCTATAGATTGAATATCCATAGGAAGAGAAGAGTTTTTTATGCTCTCACAAGGTGTACTCTCACTAAAATTATTAGAGTCCTCTAAAGTACCAATCTATGATGGATCTAGATGAGCAACATCATGCACAGTAATGGAAATAGAATATGTAATGTGATAGCTAAGGTCTGATAGAATCTCATCCTATAGTGGCAACTCAATAGAAAGAAGAGCAATGTCCACCATGGTTGTGTCACCATAGTAAATAGGAATATGAGGAGAGAGTAAAATGATCTCTAAAGAGATAATATCAAGTGGAGGAGGAGTGATATAAATCTTAGCAGGATCTCCAAAAAGAGATTGAAGAATGCTCCAAATAGTATAGGGACACATTTTATGTTCTACATGGCAATGAAGATCCTCAAAAACATGTAACAGTAAGGTACCAAAAACCTTAACACAAGTATTATCCCACTTATTGAATTGAGAAAGATCAGTGGGAGCAATAATTTATCTATATAAGAATGGATAACAATTATTTCTTGTGAGCAAGTATTCCATGTAAGCACATCAAGAAGCATAGTTGGTATTTCTAAGAAGAACCACTAGTGTATAATCAACTCTCCTCATCATAAAAGTTCACAACTATAAAAAAAACTATTGCAATGACCCCTAAGAACAAGGCATGTTGATGAAGAGGATGTTGAGCACAACTGAGAATGCATCTCAATGAACAGTAAGTGCATGAATCAACATAATGTAAAAAAAGAGAATGTGCAAAAAAAATACCAAATAATGTACATCACCACATAATACCCCTCAAAACTATCAGTAGTGACCCTCTAAAAAAAATTAGATACAAACACATCTGTATAGACATCGAACATAGCCAAAATATGTCTTGAGCAGTAAGTGCATAAGTACAAGGAATTATAGGGACATCAATCTATATTGATAATGAGTCAAAGAGGTATAATATATGAAAAATTAGATGGTTTTAAAAGGCCCAAAAATACCACCAATGTGTATATCATAAAAGACAAGAAATTTTGAAGAAGATGACACTCAAATCTAAGTTATTGATCAAAAGTTATGTGTGTTTGAAAATCTACTTGCATGAAAAATTTGGTGGCAATAGTGGTGGAAAATTCTTGATCAATTTACCCAAAGAAATTTTATGCATCAACTTTCAAAAGAAAAACTTAAGCCTCTCTTGAGTAAAATTTAAGAATTTTTGGGTTGGAAATGACCATGGGCTTAATTTCCATATGACCAATGGCTGAGGGCTAAGTTGGGTGCTTACCTCATGAAGTTGTACATTTGTGTTAGTGGAGGTTAGGTTGACAAGACTTGGTCCCCATGAAGGTGTGAAGCATGAATTGCCATGTGGAGAAGGGTCTGATTGATAGACCTTTAGGCCTATGAAGGTGTGAAAACATGTATATGCTTATGGCCCACATCACCACATGGAGGAGGGCATGAACAAGCTAAAAATTCATCTAAGTCTTAAATTCTATATAAAATTTCCTTGAACCAGTCAAAAAAGGTGAAAAATTCTATAATAAGAACTCAGATATACAAAAATAAACTCAACCTTATTCAAAATTGGCAAAGACCAACTTGGTAATCTGCAAAACCCAAGAAAACTCAAAAAGTGTTTTTTGATTGAAAAATTTGATGGTAAAAAAATATGTGAAAGCCAAGAAAATAGCCCAAAACCCTCCCAAAAAAATTGAAAATGGTTGTCATAAAACTAGGTCATATTTATAACAAATCCTAATATTTTGGCACCCTTTGAATCTAATGGCATTGTTCCTTTTTCATCTAGAGACATCAGCTACAAATATCTACATAAATTTTTGAGAAACCCCACCAAACCCTTGAAAACTATAATCAAGAAAATAGTAAGAATGTAATGAATAGTTCCCACCAAGATTCAAATAGCAAATGGCTATCAAAATGGCTCTGATACTATTTTAGATGACTCCAAGATCAATTGAACAATGAAGCTTACACAGTGAACCTGTATGGATAACCTGCATAAAATCTTAACATCCCTAAGAGAAAGAAACTTGTCTCACCAAAGATAAGTTGTAGAAAGAATATTTGCATTAGTCATAAAATAAATAGGAGAGGTACCTTTATAGGTGAAATTTAGATATGTCCAAACATCCTCATGCATGTGGCATAAATTTTCATTAATGACCTAGAATAATGTAAGAAAAGATAAAATAGACCATGTAGACAAAACCCAATCAGACAAAAGTCTACACCAACACATACACACCCAATTACTTATTCATTTGATTTAAATTAGTAATTTCATTACTAGATTAAAGGGAGATAAATTTAGATGAAATTTTGTAAATATGTAGCACCTCAATCTTGTACACTTGGCAAACTCAGACCTTGGTTATTCCTCTTATTTCTACACATGCCTTGCTTTCATGACCCTCACATTTACTCTATATTATGCCCCTTGGTCTATATATTAGTCTAACCAATCTTATATTGATGACATAGACATCATATCTTTCTTAGAATGCTTAAAATTTACCTATCTTACACTTCTTCAAGCTATGAACATGTACCTATTTTATTGCTCCCTAAACACTAACATCGAGGTTAAATAGTAACATTGACGTTAGTATCTTACCCTGACGTAAGTGTCTAGCTCCCTAAAGTCATCCAATTTTCATATAAAATGTATTCCACTAGTTATCCTAAGTGATTTAATGTGAGTTGTCTCCTATTAGTATTGGTATAAATATAATATCAACCCTCATTCATTCCTCACCTAGAAATCAGACCAAAAATACCAAGGCACTTATCAAAAGCACTCTATCAAGCATTTAATTGATCAAATCTTCCCTATTTCCATACCATTTATAGGTACAACACATCTACAAGTTTGAAGTACTAAAGGAGTAGTCATAAGGTCTTATTTTTCAAGTTGAAATCTAGGTCACTATTGTACTTGCTTTACACACATTACATGATTCCCACATAAGCCAACATGTAAGGGAGAACTGCATGAGTCTGAGGCCTTATTCTAGTGTATTAGTTATGTAGGTATTATCTTTTGATAGTGGGGTCATTGGGGTTAGCTTAGCACTATGTGCCCACTAACCCATTTTTCACCAAGGTAACATTGAATATAGAAAGCTAGGGTTTTTTCAATTCACAAGGAGTGACAGTCCATGACCCATATCTAAGTACACTAAAGCAAAGGTAAAGCTAAACATAGAAGCATCTAGGTGGTACATCTTGTTTTAAAATATATTTTGTAAATAACACTATCCTTAAACTTGAACAATAATGTAGATGTAATCATCCAGGGCTGATGCAACTATATAGATAGCCAAAGGCACCAGATCTAGAATCTAACAATTATTTTAGAACTATGTTCTTGTTGCTTTTAGCATGTTCTAGATCCAGACCCACATTAGCATCATAATCAACTAATTACTTTATTTTATGTCATTTTATATATCTAGCATAGTTTTACTTGTTATTAATAGCTTATCTTAGTTTATTAAATTTAGTATATGATATATTTGAGTTTAGTGTTTAATTATCCTATTGTAGATCTGATATTCACCCTTGTGCCCTATAATTTCTATATTCTTAACCCTATCTACCCAAAAGGATCCACATCCAAAATCAGGGTTAAACAACTCCCTATATTAAGGAGATTGTCATGTTATATATTATAAACTCTCATGATGAATAATACATCCTATATGAATCAAAATTAAGACTATTATTAGTGTAATCTAAAGGTTTATTTTATTATTTTAAATCTATGCAAATCTATTCAAAAGATATCATATGCTAATGCTTACACATATTTGTATCCATCTCATATTTTTCATAGTGTACTTGATATGTTATGTTACATAACATTTTTTCTAACACGTATATGCAGAGACTAGTATGATGTGCATATGTTGGTTTCTTATGCATCATCTATTTTTCACTTCCTTAAGTGTATTCCATTATTCACTAGTGTCTTGCTTGTGGAACATTTGAATTTGTTCCTTTCTTATTGGCCCTTGTGCCATTATATGTTGATTGGACATTTGAATATGTCATTATATGTTGATTGGACCTTTGAATATGTCATTCCTTTTGATTGTGTGGCATATAAACATGCCCATTGTATGTGGTCTCCTTGGACCATTATTTTTCATTGCAATGAGTGTTATGGTGGGTCTACTTGATTGTTTTTTGATCTTGTATTATTACTCTCCAAACTTTTCCATGATCGATATCATGAATCTTACTAATTGATATGATAATATACTATGAGATTCACTAATATACCTACTTCTACATTTACCCATATATGCTACATGATTATACATAAATTATTTATATACCTTATCCTTTTGTGATAAATACCTACTAGATTATATTTACCTCACCTCAAAATGGGGGGCATATCAGTAGGGCATGTCATGGAAGCATGACCTCCACATTTTTCATAGTTTCTAGATTTCAATGGGGCCATGTCATAAAGGCATGACCTCCGCACTTAAATGATTTTTGGTATCTCCAAATTTTAGTTGGGGCATGTCATAAAGTCATGACCTCCACATTTGCACAATATTTAGTTTAATTTCATGATTCATATATACACTTAGGGAAGAATCCTATATATTACACCAATTTTGTATAGATTTGAAATAGTTTTTTTTTATATTTATGACACATTTACTCTTTATAAGACATATTAGAGGTGCATATGCCATGTTATTACACCAAAAACTATAAAATTTACCAATTATACTATTTACCAAGCTGCATTGATTTATCAAGCCTTTTATACTATAGTGATTGATTCATTTTATATATTAAAGTGATTAAATCATTAAACCTCACCAATTTATAGGTTGGAGTGATTAAATCATCTAATCTCACTAGATTTATAAGATGGTTTGATTAAAGCATTCACCCTTACTAGATTACATATTCACACTTGAGTTGTGTGATTAAGATATAATGGTCTCAATGGCCATGTCACAACTTATCCTTGCACTAGATTGGGGGCATAATACCTTATAATCTCCCACTTCAATTATCTAATGTTTAGGTCTAAACCTCTTATAGATCTATTGATTTATAAGTAAGCATATTTACCAAGTCAAAGTATCAAGAGGGAATATGATTACATCAACACATAGGTGTACTCCTTCCTGGCTCTCTTTCTTTTCAAGTGTTTCAAATTATTTCAAATTTCAAATTATATGCATTGATTTAAACTATGACATACTCTTATTTATAGGTCATACACCATCAAAGCACTCAAAGTGAGCTCAAGCAAAGTCAAGTTGTATTGTACACACCTAGGTATGAATTTATTTCCTTTAAACTAGTAATTTCATCCTTATGCATTACTAGATTAAGGGGGGTCAATTATAGATACTAAAATTTAATATTAATAGCATCTCATCCTTTTACATTTAATAAATATCAATCAAGGCTCTACCCTTCCATTTTAGACCTCGTTACTTCCAAAAGGCTCACATTCATCATCTCTTTAGGCCTAAATGCTTACTCTTAGTTTGATTCATATCATTTTTATGACTCGAGACTCCTACATTGTATAGAAATATTAAAACCCAGTAAATATCCTTCACTATCAATTACAGAGTCATACAAGTTTTCTATCCCTTTAGACACTACCAAGCATAGAGGGACACTACTATCAATGGTAGTGTATAGATCCTTGTTTAGTGTTTAATTTCTAGATTCATCCAAATTACAAATGTTTTAAAACCTATGGGTCAGCCTATTTATATTAATTATCCCTACTATGAGATATTTTCAAAATGTGTGGTATAAATACAAATCTAATATTTTCATTCCTAATATAATAAATACTAAGAAAATATCTCCCAAAGCTCATTCAATTAATTTCACAACTAAGTTATCCTACCCTATTCATCCCTATTTCTTTATCATTCATAGGAGTAGTCATACAAAATTTTGACGCATTTAAAGAGCAATCCATGAGTGATATTTGTCAAGTTATAAATAATATCATTACATGCATATTCATATATTATATTTCACCTTTATGCACACACACTCCAACACATATGGGAGAACTATATAAGTCTAAGACCCACTTTCAAGTATTGGTTATGTAGGCAGCACTTAGTGACAGATGGGTCATTGAGGTTAGCTCAACATCATGATCCCATTAACTCAGTTTTAGCAAACTAATTCTAAGGGTAAATAAAGGTGAAGATATAAGGTTTGATCAATTACCAAAGAGTGAAAACCTATATATTAGATATAAATATATAAGTATAAAGGTGATAAAAAAACCCATAATATTGAATTTGATTGCATTGATATCTAGTCATTATATCGTACTAGACACCTGCATCATAGCTAGATATTAGCATCGATGGTAGTGTCTAGATCTGACAGTAGTGTCTATAGATATAGAATTATAATTTCAAAAATATGAATCCTAGTCTAAAATACTAATCATACATACTTTATAGTTGTTTTCAATCCAGATCTACTTACAATAAAACCTAGTTAAGTATCATTTTTTTTTGGTATTACAATCAATTGAATGTCTTTCAAATTTGGTAATTTATAAATTTAACATTTCTTGATATTATAATTTAAAATATTCATTTATATGAGTTTCAAATTAATTGTCTTACTATATATGAGTTTATCACTCTTGTGCTTTAACTATTTTTATATTCTTAACCTTGTCCCATATTTCTAAATTTAGGGTTAAATAGGGTAACGTTAGTGACCTACAAAGGTTTAACGATCAGTTTTTTATCTATATACACATATATTTATCATAAAGTGTATTTATTGGATATTAAAAAAATTAGAATATATAACAAATCATTGAGATAAGATAAGATCCTTATTACCCCTATATTTTCAATTATTTTTATATTCATCTTGTGTGATAAATCATATGAGCATTCAGTTTGTATGAGTATAAATGAATATTATATGAATCTAAATTATACATAATTTATATCTTAATTAGATTTTTATAATATAAATTAGATTAAAACATAATGGTAAACCCATATATGACATAAAACTATATAAAAACCCTAGTTCCCCTTAGAGTTTCCTCCTTTTATCACTAGCATTTCAATTTTTATATTTAGATTTGATTGCAAATCTATTTTTTTATTTCTTCATCATCTATGTCTCCAACATTAGGGTTTTCCATATTTAAAACCATAACATCTATATGGTTTATTTCCTATTAGGAGTAGGCCTTGCATTTGTCTTGTTTACTTTATTAGGGTTTGTAAAATTTAAAATGAATAAACAATCTAAAACTCCTAGTAACCATCAACCTGTAGATTTCCTATTATATGGTAATTCCATCCCCTATCATTGTTATAATAAATGGAATAATTATAAAAATTATATGATTAATGATGATAACTATATATATATATATATATATATATATGAGTAAAATATTTATGAAGGATATGATAATCATTATGACTATTAAGAGGATTGGTACAGTAATGAAGAATATGATGAAGAAAAAACTGGAAAAAAAAAAGTTGAAATAAAAGAATCTAGTTCCCCTAATTCTTATTTACACTCCTTTTAATCACACACTAGAAAAATAGGAAAATAATTATGCATTATATCATGTTTCTAGCATTGTACTTGAATAAGAAAAAATAATAGCACCATGCATAGATGATGTACATTTATACGTGCATGATGTTTTTGCTTGCAATAAAATGCCTACATGTGATAATAATTTTAGTAACATGGAAAATGTAGACATTCCTTTTGTAAATAATATCCATTTAGCACACATAGTTTGTCATGATGGTTTTCCAAAGCAATTCATCTCATTAGATGCTACATGATGCAAGGGCATAGAGCATGCATGACAATTGATGTTATTGGTAAAAAATAATGTGATATTGCTTCTCTTTTTCTAGAAATGGAAAATGATACAAAAGAATGAGGTATTTCCTTTATTTATATAAAAGTAGAATATGATACAAAATAATATGATACTTCTCCTTCTCTAGAAATGGAAAATGATACAAAATCATTTGGCATCCTTTCTCCTTCTCTACAAATGCGAAACTATAAAAATGAGATTGATATTTCTCTCTCCTCTCCTCAAATCTAATGTGAAAATATTTATTTCAATGATCCTTTTATTAAAACAAATTTGATGTAATTATTATAATATTATTGTAATTAATATTAGAATAATCCTAAGTGTAGATGATTTTATCTTTTAGTAACATATAAACAATCATCTTGATGAACTGAACAACCATTCCATGTTCTAATTATTTTAATATTTATTCTCTTTCAAAATTAAATGAAAGTTTGGTTTGCACCAGATATTATTTTATTTTACAGTACATTTATTGGCATGACATTGGTATCAGAGCATAGGTTTTTTCATCATTTTTTTCTTCCTCCATTTTTTTATTATTTTTATCATACTCCATTAATTATCTTCCAACCATAAGACACTAACAATAAAATATAATTCAATTTTTAGGTTGATAAAAAAAGGTTTTCAACATGTTTTAAGGTAATTTTAGAGGTGTTGGAGGCCTGCAATCTTTAATATTTTCTCCTCCTCGATGTTTCACACCTGCCCACAACTTGAAAGCTTAATAAAGGTATTAGACCTACACTTTATATTCTTTAGTAGCATTAATAACAACTTAACATAAATTTGAAGGCATCAAGGTGGAATTTTAATTCATTCAAGGTCTGATTAATTTCATTAGTTATTTTAAATCTGGCATAGCATCTAGTTACAAGCTTGTATGAGGTGTTTCAACTTGCTCAAGTGCATTCCATTCAATCCAAGTATGTTCACACTTCATTTAAGTACATTTTAATTATATTTTTATCCTCATTCAATCTGAAATACACATGGTAGGATATTTTTCCAAAATCTAAGCTTTAATTTTGATAATATTCCTTTAATTTTATTTTTAAAAATCAAATTTTATGTTTTTTCATATTTAATTTTATGCTTAAAAGCATATAGGAGTATTTTCATATGTTTTTAAACTTAAATTAAAACAATAAATAATTCATTAATATGTAAACCATTTCAATTCTAAGAAAAAAAAAAAAAAATAAAGCAAACAAAAACAAACATATTATACAAACACAATGTTTGATATTAATTATGCCTCTGGTCCACATTTGCCAGTAATGTTGTCATGCTCGAACTAGTACATATATTACCTAATATACCTATAAAATGGAATTTGAAGCCTCACCCCTATAAATAATTTATGAGAAATAAGAATAAAACTTCATTTTTTCCATTTTCCCTTCGTTACCCATTTGTATCTATCACAAGATGTATAGCCTAAAAGTAAGAAATTTTGAGTATAAAGGATTGTTACACCCACATACAAGGGTTTCTCACTAAGTAGATTTCATAGATAGAATGAATAATTTTCACATATTATCTAAGTACCATGTATCATTCTACTCTCATGTACTGTAACATATCTTTCACGTAATGTTGGGTATATATAAGGATAACTTTATTTTAAATACCATTATTTTATCAAAAATTGGGAAATAGGAAATGTTAAATCCTAATTACTTAAAATTAATTACGTTAAATTAAGATGTAAAATATATACATAAACTAATCATTCACTAATTTTTAATTTACCATATTTATAAATATGCTAAAAGGGGACAAAACTTGGACAAATTGCTTAGCTTTAAATTGATAATACAGGACTATGTATGTGACTATATATCTAACTATTTAACTGTGTTGCTTGAATGTGAATCAAGAATAGGGATTTTATTAATCTCTAGATAAGGTCATACCACATTGTAGTCCATAAGAAGCACCAACATCTAGTAGGGTTTTTTTCTTTGTTAAAACTTGGGTCTGTAAATTTTCACTTATTGGTCATGTCTATGCATTTTGTGATGCATGATCTATTGTGAAATCCATTGTGTGCCTTCTTCATCACTTATAAACCTTGTTTGATACATAATGATTAGTAAACATAATAAAAAATAAAAAATAGGTTATCAATTTATGTTTTTTTTCCCTCAACACCCCTTATATTGAGCATTGCCTATGTACAAATACTCCAAAGAGGGATCAAACTTCATGTAGTTCTCCCAAGATTGGTGGTGTGTGTGAAATACTAGAGCAAAATTATAAATGTTGGTGCAATCTTGGTGTGATTATATGCTTCAACAATAAAATGTGACCTAGAGTTGTATTTATACTTAGCTCAAGGATACTAGGGTTGTGAGCACTCTAAATTAAAGAAAATAGGTGTTTTTATCTCAATGTGCAATTAGCTATCATGGTGTTTTCAACTATATGAGCTTCTAGTGAATAATGGAAATGTGGCTCTATAGTTATCATTTTATAATTCCTTCATATGGAGCTTGAGAAATGAGTGGGATGACCTATTTGGTGAATTTGAATTTGATAAAGTAGTTATTATTTGGTAGGGGGATGCAGCTAGCAGAATTTGATAATACCAAGAAGTGAGATAGTCTAAAATGAATGACCTTGTCTAAGGAGTAGAGACAAGTAAATTTTAAGTATATATCAGTACAAAAGTGAGTTTAATTTATTTATAATGTTGGATATGGATATTTATAATTAAAATTTGCTTAAGAGGTAAGGGTCATCCCCATAAAAAGTGAAGGAATGGCAATCAAGGACCATGGAATCTAGCATGAGCCAAGTGTGTATAAGGATTTATCACAAGTGCATCATTTTAGCAATAAATGTTAATTTATGTATGTACATTTCCCACCTTTTATTTTAGTGATGTATCAAATTGAAAGTACTATAGTAAAATGAAAATAATTATACATGAACTTACATATGAAGAATAGTCTTGAATGTAGGCCACATGTTGAAGTATATTTCATGAAAACTTGTAATGAAACATATATAAATCAATCCTCACTTAAGATGAAAAACTGAAAGTAAAGATAAGAAATGTATAGGTCTAGTAATAAGGAATGAATATACCTGATTGGGTATGTGAACCATTGTGTTTTTAGGTGTAAAATTGATGACTATAGAGGGTAGGACCCTTGGATATTTCCTTTTTCATGAAAACATTTGGATTGGACTGTGCATGCCCCAATCCTCATTGGTAAGAGAGTGTGCTTAATAAATAAAGGTGTGCTTGAATCCATCATTTCATACCCAAAGTATTTGAATAACTTGGAATCCTTGTATAAATTTTAATAGATCATTTTGGTGAAAAACTAGTGAAAAAATATGAATCAATCACTGTAGATATAAAAATATTTATTTTTTGTGCAAAACTAGTGTAGGGATAGTATAATCTAAGTTTGGTGTATAGAACATAGAGAATGACATGAACTTAAATTCTTTATGCAAAATTGGTGCAAAAATTGAGCAATAAAGTGGTCATGTGCCCTGCACATGCACCCAATATGATCTCTGGGTGTATATGGATTCTCAAACTAAGTAATATCATGTGATTTTTTGAGAAAAACATATGTGCAAAGTCTAGAACATATGTCCATTATAAGTAAAATTTGAGACAAACCTAAGTATTTTTCTAAAAATTATAACTATGTACCTATTGAAATAATTTATGTGCACTGAATCTGATTATGAGAATTATGGAAATCATTATTTCTATGCACTAGGATATCAACATGTTGTTTTACACATGCTCAGCCTATGACCTTATCCAAATGGATTATTTTTGTTTAAAAATGATTTTTGTATAATTTATGGGTATGGATTGTGATCAATTATGTAAAACTTATTGATTCTTGATTGTATTGTATAATGTTACAACGTAGTATCTAAGATAAGCCATTTTATATGCCCCCTCTTTTGAGGTGAGTTGTGAATCCTATGTAATAAATTAACTCAATAAAAATTTATGTGAGAGATGTTAATAAAATATGTAAATATAAATGGTAATGGTAACATGAATATCATGGCATCATCATATATAAAATAAGTAAAATAGTGATATAAGATGCATGTGAAAATAAGCCTACATAGTGACATTATCAAGATAAATGTTAGCAATTAGGCATGTATATAATTTATAATATGTTGAATATAACTAAAACTTATTAAAAAAAATCAAGGAGGATGCATGGTATCTATCATGGAAACCAAAAACTAAAGAGATGCATGATGTCCATCATGGCATCAAAAGCTAAGAAAATTGAGCAAACAAGAGTCATGGCCATGATGAAAACACATAAAGGGTACATGTAAAATCATAAAAATCACATAAGAAGGTTAAGGGGCCACATAAAAATGACATGTTCAAATGTCACTCATATGCATAGAAACACACAATGAAATATTAGAGCCACAATCAAGGACATTTTAAAATGTTTACAATTTAAACAAGTTGAATACACACATAAGACATTAAGCAAGGAAGCAAACATGAAAAACATATATGAATATGAAAATTTAATCCACATTAACAACTTGTAACACTAGTATATTTAGAAACTCAGATGTTCATTAATCTATCAATGTGAAAGTAAGTGAGATAATAAATTACACAATGTAATGTACTGAAGTATGAATGATATGGATAGTCATAGAATAATAAAACTTATGTAAAAGGATGCCCCTAGTGAGATCACTATGATAAAGACAAATTGTATATACCTTGTGACTAATTTAAATCTAGAAAATTAGAGCTTGTGTTTATTGGGATAAGTTTGTTAGAATCGAACAAGAGCGCAATGTGTTATTATCTAAGATAGATCAGTTTTCTCTATGTAAAATTTATTGGCCTAAGATAGTATCATCATATAATACTATATCTATAAATGACAACTTGTATGTTTTGAAACTCTCTCAAGTACACTTTTGAAGCATATTTGGTATAAAATTAGATATATATAATTATTGCATAAACTAAGCATGAACTAATTGATGTAAATGAATTAAATAAATTATGCATAGGTATTGGTTTTTAGAAATTTCAAAAATATTATATTTTTTTGTATTTATGAATAAATGAAATTTGAAAAGGAACATGCTAATTAATGAATTTTGAAAAATCCTCATAGTCAATAGATCATGTATCTATCATAGAAAAGATGAGCTCTTTCGAATGGAAATTATCATGCCACTGTGAAGGAAATGATCGTAACTCGAAATCTAAAAATTGGTTTAACTCTGAAACATGTGTACCACTATCATGATAATACTCTATATTAGTTTGTGTATGTTATTTATCATGATGAACTATATGAATTTTTGGAACCCATTATGGAGTGTATGAACTTTGTATTGGTTTACTTTGTGTAACACCTTTAGTGATTTGTTATACCAATTTAGGATGTGCTCAAGTAGAGAGTGGCTCTCTATAATCTATGTCAAATCTTTGATTTAGTGGCCATTCATGGATAGGTATCCTTGTAGAATGGATCACCTTATTCTAAATGTTTTGAGTATGTTTAACCTTTTTAGGTTGTTCAACTATAATCTGCTATGTAGGAACAATAACCTTTAGTTATATGGGGTATTCATAGGGAATACCATGAACTGTGATACTCCATTATAAAAAGTATATTTCAAACATTTATTTACTATATAAGGAAATATGTGAAGTTTTTGAATCTAATAACATCCTAATAACATATCTAAGACCCCTTCACTAGGTATTACTATAAAAATGGTGGCCACATATGCTATACTAACCTATAATGGTAATGTGATCTCAATAATAGAAATTTAAAAGTGACCATTGAATCCCTTAATGTCTATGGTAGTAATACATATATCTCTATCTATGTATCCAAGATGAGAGAGAAGTGTGATAGCGTACATATTCACACTTGAACCATTATTGACCATGACACACTATATAAGTTAATGATCAATGTAATCTTGAATGTATAAAGAATGTAAATGAGAATCGTCATCGACTAACTCATGCCCTATAAAAATAAGAAGTGGCCTAGATGGAACTAAAACATGATATGTATTAATGATGTCATTCAAAGGATGTTGTGTCTCTCTACGAGGATGGTAAGTATCTAGTGGAGGATGTGCATTATACATGTAGTGCATTTCTTATTTATCTATTGTTTCTTGACATATATGCTTAGTGAAATTATCATTAAATATCTTCATTATTCTACTCTCATTTGGTTTTGGTTGTGTACTTTTTTTAGGTACACTCATATCAATTATGTTATCATCTATCAAGTCTGGAATCTTATGTTTCAAACTAATGCATCTATTGTTAGCATACCTTGGTGCTCTATGTTAATCACAAAAGGTGTTTTGATCAAATATTTTTGGAAGAAGATTAGTCATATCAAACTTTTTAATGTAAGGGAGTGATATGATTTTATATTCCAATAACTTTTGTAATAACTTGTATGGATCTTATGTTAAGTTAGAAAATTATCTCCTTGAAAGAGTTGATATTATAATACATGAATTACATTGTGAAACTATGTTGACTATTACCTTTTGATCACCTTTATTTTTAGATGATCACACCTTATATGGTGGCTTACTTGTATTCTTAGCATGAGACGTGGAAACTAGATTGGTTAAATATAAGCTTGTTCATTGCCAACAACTTGACCTATCTTTTCTTAATTGTATGGCACAAATTTTTTAATGATTGAAAATTATTAAACATAATAAATTGGTGTAGAAGTGGAACTAAACTCTACTTTAAAATTACTTGTAATTCATTGTCTACCATAATATTCATCATCTTGTATAGCATGGTCTTACATCTTAATACATTCTACAATAGGCTCACTGAAATCTTGTTTGAGTTGAGAAATCTAAACATATGAAATATTTTTACTAATATTGATTAAAAAATGTGTAAGGAACGAATCTACGAAAGGATTTAATGCATAAACTAACTGATGTGATAAATCATAAAACCATATTACTACATATTCTTTTAATTTTCTTGGTTATAACTTAGTCAATAAACTATAATTAGAAGTATAGTCCAAACATGTTGAGTGAAATACTCTCAAATGTTGTTCAAGGTCACCTTTTCCACCATACAATGTAAACTTGGGTGCCAAAAAACTAGTTGGTAAAGGATACACTATAATAGGTTGAGCCAATGGAGTATGAAACAAAGTTTGTGAATCAAGTGCCCAATTTGGTTTTAAAGCACTTTGTTCCAAATGTAACACCTTAGTTTTCAAGTCTTGAACATCTTGCATAACGTATTGTCCCTGAGTATTATAATGTGTAATAACCAAAGGTGGTGTCACAAATGATTGAGAAGGAATTGACACATTAATTTGTGGAAACCCTTGAGTTTCCTACATAGTACATGGGAGTATAAAGGTTGTATAAAATGAAGTATAAAAAGGTAAGGAATCCATAACAGTTAAAGTTTTTGTATATGGATTAGCTATCCTCACACTTTTTATTTCCAAAAGGGTTTACAGAACTTTATAATAATCCTAATATTATTAATGGAATGATTCTTGAAAATTTTGAATAACTTTCCCTTTATTTACTAGTGGTTATCCATCATCTAAAAGTGTTAATTCATATTGATGCTCATCTTTAGAGTCAATGTTGTCTTAATTATATTTTTCATGCTCATAAGTGTTATCAAGCACTTCTACATATTTTGCTTGTGCATTAATATCTAAAGGTCCTTATATATCCTTGTTCTTATCCATCTTATGTGCTTTATCAAAATAAATTTGAGTATGCTCAATTAGAGTACCACTTAGTCTAGTACTTCTTCTAAGCGAGGTGGAAACAACTTTATTAGACTACATAACATATGAAATTGAAACCTAAAATATTGCTTCTAATAAATATTTTACCAAATCTAAAAACACTAATACAAAAAATGGAAATAAAAGAAAGAAGGAAAGAAACCCTAGGAACATCTATGGTCAAGGTTTACAATATTTAATCAATAGATAGCTTCACCAATATATTTTTATCAAACATTGGGAAATATAGATGTTATATTCTAATTAGACAAACTATTTTGTAGAATCAGAATGCTAAAAATATGTAATAAATGATATAAACTAAATTGGAACTTTTTAAATTTATAAATATGTTAAAATGGGAAAGAACATGGATAAATTACTTAGAATTTGATAATGTAAGACTGTGTATATGACTGTAGATATGTCTATTTGACTATGTTGATTGGCTTTGAATCAGGAATAGGGATTCGCATAATATTTATATGAGGCTACACCAATCAAACAAGGTTACATTATGTTATAATCTGTAGGGAGCATTAGGCATCTAGTAGGGTTTTTTCCCTCTATGAAAATTTGATTCTACGTATTATCGTATATTGGTAATATTTTTGTGTTTAGTGATGTGTGATCTATTGTGGAAGCCACTATGTACCTTCTTCTTCACTTAGAACCCTAATATGATATAAAATTAGGATGTTTTAACCTTTTATGGTTTTACAAGTCTAATTCCTATGGTTGTTTAAGGGGATAAAATGTCTAAATCATTCAAATAAATATGTAATAATTATGAACTAATATGTTATGACATTTGAATTTATTTGACATTTTAAAAATAGCAATAAATAGGCATAAATAGAGACTTATCTAAAAATTGACTATCATGGATGATCTAGGTTCTAAAATTTGAGATCTGGGGAGTAGTATTTGTCATTAATAGGATTATGTTGTTCATCTACTCACTGGACAGTAGCACCAAGTTTGGATAGTATCACCATCGATGTGTAGTGTCCTCAATGTGGTGATAATGTCCCCTTTGTAGGACTATTCTTATTTTCTAAGAGCACTTATTTCTATGTCTATACATCCTATTCCTAAATGACTAAAACTTGTAGCTCTATATTATACCTAAAAAACCTGATTTGATGTGTAAACCCTAATCTCTTTACAAGTATAGCATTAGCAATAACTTTATGTGTGTTAGTAGGATGGACTAGACATCCTCAACACCTCATTGTGTAGAGAGTTTCCTACATACCAATACTTCAAGGAGGGATTAATTCAAATGTAATTCACCCACTTAGTGCTTGATGTATGTGCAAGTTAATGCTAAAATGAGAGTGGACTTAGATGCCTTGAATGTGCTTGAGCTTTGAAATGCTTAAAAACTAGACTTAAGGTTGTTGTAGATGGTAGTATGTGTAAAGTAGGGAAAATTAGGGATCAAATACCTTGATTTTGCACAACTTTGTCTTTGGTTTGAATATCTTTTGTATCTATTTTCCATCTAGTGAATAGAGGTAGATTATACTTGTATTTATAGGGTTTTGTTACTTGTGTGGATAAGAAAATGAGCTTAAGTTGACCATAAGAGGGGTACACATTTGAAAAATTATCTATTGGGAAGAGTTATAGCTAAGTACAATAGCTCCCAATTGGGCACACTAGCACCATATGGTTGTAGTATCCCAAAAGTGGTGTTAATGTCCTCTTTATAGCTTACTAAGCAATTTGAATTGGGGTCTGAGATGAAAATTTTGGGATTGTGTTTTGACTAGATGTAGGTGACTGTGGTCTATTGAATGATTGTAAATGTAAGTATAATACATAAGTATAGGACTAATGGCTAGCCTATGGATAGGGTAACTCAAGTGACACTATTATCATCCAATTACACTTTTAGGTGATTACATTTGCCCCCTTTATGTTAGTAATGTAGCAAAGTGAAATGACTAGTATAAAGGAAAAAGAAGCATACCTAGACTTACCTTAGAAGTGAATCCCATGTATTTATGATTGAATATGTGAATCCAAGTCTGGTATGTGAAACATAATCCAAATCAATGTCTTATAATGAAACATGAAAAAATAAGTCCTTACTTAAGAGATGATCAAAAGCAAAAGACTATGTTAAAATGAAATAACTGAGTAAAGGTGAGTAACGAGAGAGAAAGGAATGAATACACCTTATTGGGTACATGAACTAATTCATGAACTTAGTAATAACTTGTGTGTGAAAATATGCATAGTGTTCATATCATTAAATATATTGAGTCGAGTTGATGGCTTGCTCAATCCTCATATGAATGGCTCAAGAACTCAATCTAGTTTTAACTCCATCATTTCCCACCCTTATTCAGTGGATCTTGATCTTTGTGAATAGCTTGGATAAGACTATAAGTGTGTGTAACCCTCTCATGTAGGTGACTCAAGAATTCAACTAGGCCATGACTCCATCATTTCCCCTATGTGAAGTAGATGCATCTATAACTAAACTATGCAAAGTGTTGAAAGTATCTAACTACATAAATCTAACTATGTATTTAGATCCACATCCACTCAAGTATATTAGGAGACTCTAGGCCTCTCGAGAATGTCAACCACTATAGATGGAGTAAGGCATGAATTTGTTGACAACCTAGAATGTGATAGTAAGTGTATACAGTATAGACAATGACATGGAGTTTGTCATTCCATCTAATCAACCTATCTAAAGTTAAGTATATAAAACTATGTGTTGTATACATGCCCCCAATCTGGTATTTAAATATAATGAATCTAAATCAAATACGTAATATCTAAATCTCGATAACTAATATAAATGTATGAGTCATCATGTCATGTATGATGCCCCAAAATCTAAGCAACTAGTATGAATCTGAGCTGAAATGAATGAATCTAAGCTAAATATAAACATAACTACCAAACCTATGACTATATATGTGTAAATCTATATTGTACCTAGTATATTGGTCTGAATGATTTAGACTATCCTAAACCTAGGGCTACTAGATAATAGTTCCATGTAGTGGATAGTAGTGCCATGTGGTGCTAGTATCCCAATCTAGGTGCTAGTGACTACCTGGTCCAATTTTTGTGTGATCTAAACTAACTATTGAGTCTCTAATTTATTATGTGTTTGACCTAAGTCTAATACTTGAAATTGAGCCTACATGTTAAAATGTATCTATGAAAAGCAATGTAGGACCCTGATCTTTGTGATAAACCCTTGTTAATTCCCCCTCTTTTGAGGGTAGTTGTAAAATTTATGTCAAAATTACCCTCTAAAGAAGTATCTCTATAAAATGTGTTAGCTAAAGCATATGCATGATATTACAATATAATGTAAAACTTAACATCATAATGTAAATGTATTTGAGCATAAGTTGTAAATATAAGATGTATGCTATAATTTAGTATTGCATAAGGGTGTCCAGATAGATGTAATCAATGTATAATAGCAAAATCTGAGTAACTACCTAGGGTATGGGGCATGATGTCCATCACATATCTCAATTAATATAGGTAGATACATAATATCTCTCATGGCATCAAAAACTAGTATGTGTGTAACAAGCAAATACAAGTGTCATGGTGTAGAAGTATACAAGGAAGCAAACATACACACACATAAGACACGTAAAAGATAGGCTAAGGGACCACAATAAAAGGGACATGGGCACATGTCACTAAATATGAGAATGAATACATATAAGGACATGTTCAAATTTCCACATAGATAAATAAAAAATAATTTGGCATAGAGATACATAAGAGGACATGTTCAAATGTCTACATATATAAGTATAAAAGAACACACACAAGGGACATGGGCACATGTCCAAGGCATATAAATAGAGAAGTGACATAGAATCCCAAGAACAATGGCATATTCAAATTCCCTCAAAGATGGAATAAGCATAGGAAACATAATCAAGTCTAATCTAGGAATTAGAAATGAAATCATGTATAACTGTGTAGTACAAATCTATGTAGATGCTAGGATGCATATATATTGAGTCTAACTATTGATAGTTGGAAAAAATTCTAAGCAATTAGGATCAATAATCAATATCAAGATAAATCAATGCATAAACTAGACTTTATAGTATGTAAAGATAAAACCTAGCTGTAGCAATTGTGTAGGAGATACCCCTAAGTGGGTAGATGTAGTAATGTATAACCCTATATTGGTGTGAATTCCCCCCAATGGGTAGATGATAGCTAGTTTAGATCATTTTAGTGGATCGGAGTCCTATCTAAAATCTACAATCACTCGATAAGAACAAGTGAACCATATGTGTATGATAAAACCAACTATACTAGGATAACTAGCAATATGCAATATCTATAAAGTAGTAGAAATGTAAACATAGCAATGCATATAATCTATTAAATTTTGTATTTTTGAAATATCTAAATGTTTTCATATTTTAACATATTATATTAGTTTTGTGTTGTTTGAGTATAATCTATGTACAAACAAATAAAAGTAAACTATGTACAAAGAGCAAAAGAGAGAAGTAAATGTTGGAAATGTAAAAGAAATAAAATATAAGAAAATTGTAATGTTTCTATAGACCCAAGATCACATCCATGGGATGTGGATAATCAAATTTTGGATCTAGTGGAAGGTCATCTAGTGTCAAATACGGAGCCTGTCTAAACTCAAATAAGTCATCATCAGCATGATCATCATAACAATCTATATATATCAGTGGGGTCTTATCCTTAGCATGAGTTTGGATTTTGTGCATCTAAATGGCATGTTGCTCAACTATGTAATATGCCTCTCACATGGTCTTAGGGTAAACCATTAGACCATGGAATATATGTGTGAAACCTATAATTCTCATCGATGTCATCATGTAAAATGTGAACCATGTGTCCATCATGAGTGAATGTTAAGAATCTCTCTGATTGATCAACCATAGAATCCATCACTTATAACTAAGTATAACCTATATATGGGTTTCTCTACTCAAAATGAATAATAATGTATTGGCCACCTTAGGGCCACATGTAACTAATAATGTAATGTGTCCAATGGAGTCCTAATAGTGTATATCATGTTATAACTCACCCTCTTGACAACCAATATGGTGTAAAAATCCCAAAACTGAAAGTATTAGGATCAAAATCCTCATCTATAGCCACATGTGGAAGATATTTGTCTGCTATAAATTTTTGTATAGTTAATGGATCATGTTGTGAATATATGTGTTGGAAATGACTATCACAATGCTCATATCTATGTAGAAACTAATATCACTGGCATTTGTGATGCCTATAGAGTTGGATGCTATATAATCTGGATAGTTCTTTTAGCCTTAAATTTATTTAGTTTATGTTGTATTACTACACGTGTGTTTGTATCATGTCCTGTGAGTCTATGAAAGTGACAAAATGGTTGCCCTTCTTATGGTGACAATCTAATATTTGATCTATGTTATATTATGGGTAATAACATCAATCCTCTATCAAGTAATAGTTGTAATATCTAGTGTGTTCTATCCTATGATCTCCTACCTAAATATATATGATTGAATCGATAGCCATAGATGTAACCATATGTACTAAATGGATCAAGGGATTTGTCATTGATTATGGCTAAGTATGGGATCTTATAGCTGTAAAATCTTGAATAAATGGTGCTACTAGTGTAGGGTGAGGTATAATTTCCTTTGAATTATATTTGTATTCCCCTAGGCCCACTAGTGTAAATCTCAATCCACATAAATAATCATCGATGTCTATAGGTGGTCGATCCTCCTCTACAGTGGCCTATGAATTTATGTCAGAATTATGAATGTAAGTCTCCTCTAAATTGATAATTAGTGGTAACTATGTTGTGATAATCTCATCATCTATTTGGATGAGGATGTCTATACTATTAGAAGTTGTTCCTCTATGTTCGGTGAAGGTAACTATGCTCGAAGAAGTTGGTCCTCTATCATTAGGTAAGGTTTCTATGTTATAGGATGTTATGAAGGTGGTGTTTGAATAGTCTTAATATACACCCCCACCTCATAAGTACACATATATTCAATAGGAATCTAGTAAGTTAGGGGTTTGATGAGAACATGAAGTGTCCCATTGGATGATGTACTCAGTGTAGGAGGCTCAGTGAGCTTGTAATATATAAATGGTTGATTATCTATTAGACATGTGTCCTATCATGTAAAAATTTAACACATCTATGAAAAGTGGAAGGTTCAACCTCAATATCATATATATAAGGTCTCTCAAATATAAAATTATAATGTGATGGTTTGGCATGACTTGAAAGTGTGTAGACAATGTCTTTGGTCCCACTTTAATATCCAATGTGATTGATCCCAATGTCTATCTAAGAATGTTGTCAAAGCCTCAGATGTTCTTGTATTTTTTTTGAATAGATTCCATATCAACCAACATGGTTTGAAAAATTATGAGGTTATATATATTGAGTCTTGAACCACTGTCGATGAAAATTCATTTAATAGTTATGTTGTTGATTTGAGCTTGAATAAAAAGTGGTAAGTTTTGATCAATGACTGATTATGAAGGTAAATCCTCATTGGAAAAATATATCACATCTTCCACATCTTTAATATTATTCATGATAGATGTAAAATAATATGGCTCAGTATCACAAGGCATAAATGTGTGATTAAGTGTTTGAAATATAATATCTTTTAAGATTATTGCCTTTTGAGGTAATTTCAAGCTAGATATTTTAGCTGGTGTATTCCTCAACTAATCCACAATATCAAACTCTCCTTGTTAATCTTTGGGTGTTATTGTAGTGTGTTGGGGACAAGGAGGGATTGTATGTTTATGTTTCTCCTGTATAGGTTGAGTAGGCACTCATTCCACTGAGTGACAACTCGAACTACAAGATCTACTATTTGCCTAGGGTGCATAGTAGAGGTAGGATGAGAGTGGAGATAATCAATTCATCTAGGTAGAGGTAGAATAAAATGAGTCCTTTGATCCCTATGTCATCTAGTAGTAACTAAAAGTAGCTCAAAGTGAATCATATATTAATGATTTTTAGAAAATGGGGCTCACATGATGGAAGACCACTATGTAAAACAAGCTTAGCTCGAACTAAATCCATAATAGGAGTAACATACATATGTACCATTCTACAAATAGTTGGTAATAAACATACTAAGCAAAGTACCAAGCTTTGTACCATGAAATGAAAGATGGCTTCTGTCATGATAATCATGGTAACAAGTTCTAAATTAGGACTTAGTTACTGTTGTAAATGTGAACCCTAGGTTGTATAGGGTTAGGGTGTTTAAATATAGGGTTTCTTTACACCAATTTAAATTATATGATAAATAAATAAAAACCTTAATGCAAAATTTGATTTTAATTTAGCTAGGGTGTCTAAATAGAATCAAAAAATCATAAATATTCAACCCTAAATTTATTGTACAAAATTTAGATGAATGCAAGCTAGGGTTGGATGCAATATTTGAAGTAAGATGGGTTCACAAAATGATTTAAAATTTTAGAATTTTACAAGTGTAATTCTTATGTTTGGTTAAGGAGTTGAGATGTCTACATCAGTCAAATAAATATGCAATAATTATATACTAATTTTTTATGAACTTTGAATTTGTTTAACTTTCTAGTAATAGAAATAAATAGGCATAAATAGAGACTTATCTAAAAATTGACTATCATGGATGATATGGGTTCTAGAATTTGAGATCTAAGTAGTAGTCTATGTCACCAACAAGATTTTTTTGTTCATCTACACACTAGTCAATAGCGCCTAGTTTAGACAGTAGTACCATCCATGTGTAGTGTCCTCAATGTGTCACTAACATCCTCTTTATGAGACTATTCTTATTTTTGGGAGTACCTGCACCTATGTCTGTAGGTCTTGTTCCTACATGGCTAAAACCTATAGCTCTATGTTGTACCTAGAAAACTCGATTTGATGTACAAACCATAATCTCCTTGTAAGTATGGCATTAGCAAAAATTTTGTGTGTGTTATTAAGATGGATTGGACATCCTCAAGACCCCACTATATAGATATTTGCCTACATACCAATACTCTAAGGAGGGATCAAGTCTGATGTAGTTCTCCCACTAGGTGTTTTGTGTATGTGCAAGTGAATGCTAGAATGAGAGTGGCCTTGGATGCCTTGAATATGCTTGATCTTTGAAATGATTGAAAACTAGACTTAGGGATGTTGTAAATGGTAATATGTATAAATTAGGGAATAATAGGATTCTAATACTTTGATTTTTCATAACTTTGTCTTTATTTTGAATAATGTTTGCATCTATTTTCCATCTAATGAATAGAGGTGGATTAGACTTGTATTTATAGGTTTTTGTTGCTTGTGTAAATAAAAAAATGAGTTTAGGCTGACCATAAGAGGGTCACACATTTGAAAAAATATTAGTTGGGAAGAGATAGGTCTAAGGGCAATAGCACCTAGTTGGGGACACTGGTGCCATGTGGTTGTAATGTCCTAAATATGGTGTTAATGTCATCTTTATAGATTGCTAAGAAATTTGGATTGGGTTCTGAGATGACATTTTTAGGACTATGTTTTGATTGGCTATAGGTGAATATGGTCTGGTGAATGACTGTAAATGTAAGTCTAATGCATAAGGATGGGTCTAATGGCTAACCTAGGGATAGGGTAACTGAAGCGACACTCTTAGCATCCAATTACCACTTTTAGGTGATTACAAAGGAATAATCATAATAAATGGAAAAAAATGTGTTAATGGTTGAAGTTTTGCTTGACCTAAACACCCCATGTTTTGAGCACTACCTATATACCAATAATATAAAGAGGGGTCAAACTCTATGTAATTCTCTCATGCTACAATAATGTGTGTAAAATACTAGTGCAAAATGTTAAATGTTGGTGTAATCTTAGTGTAATTATATGCTTCAATAATAACTTGTGGTATTGGAGGTGTGTTCAGACTTATATCAAAGCTCCTAAGGCTATGAGGACTCTAATTTAGGTAAAATAGGTGTTTTTTTCTTAATGTGTAGCTAGATATTTTCGTTTTTTTTCAATCATATGAGACTCTAGTGAATAATGGCTTGAAAATGTGGCTTTATATTGATCATTTTAGAATTCCTTCAAATGCAACTTGTGAAACATTCATGATGACCCATTTGGTGAATCTGAATTTAATAAAATGTTTATTATTTGACAAGAATACATGGTTGGAAAAATTGGATAATACCAATAAGTGGGATAGTCTAAAAGGAGTGGCCTTATCTGAAGAGTAGAGACAACTAAACTAGAAGTGTGGATCAGTCTGAAAGTGAGTTTAGATTGTTTAATATGTTTGATAGGGATATTTAGAGTCATAATTTACTTAAGAGGTAAGGGTCATCTACATAAAAATTTAAGGGTGATCAAGGACCATGGAATCGGGCATGATCTAAGTGTTTATAAGGAGTGGTCACAAGTGCATTATTTTAGAAATAAATTTTAATTTGTGTTTAAAATTACTAGGTATATAGGAAGGGTGAGAATATCAATATGGTTTGTATATTAGTATGTTTGTATATAAAAAAACCTTTAGGGATATAAGGAATATATTCATCTCCCTTCCTATAAAAAATGCATTCAATAAAAATATTCATTGACACAACACTATCCAAGAAGGACACCTGGTTAGAATGGTCTAGACAAGTGGAGAACACTCTTATCTTCAATGTATTTTGGTTCAAAATTTGGGATGGATATGCAAAACCAGTTGAATCAAAAGAAGTAAAGGAATCACAATCTTAGAAGCACAAGAATTCAAAAGCATTTCTCTTGATAATGGCCTCAATTGATAGATAAGGTTTTTGTCATATACAAGGGTGAAATACTCTATGGTAAGCATTACAAAAGTTGAAACACATATTTGATTCTCATTAAGAATTGAAGTTCATATAATTTCAATTGAAATTATTCAACCTTGAGATTAAAAACCATGATGTGATGAGTCTGGCCTCAAAAATATGAGGTATCAAGCATGATTTTGATGTGGTTAGTGTATAATTGATATATAGATTAATACATTTGTAAAATATATTATTCCCACATATTCAACTTCTTTGAAGTCTTTCCAAGTGATAAATTAATTGAATACTCTCACTTTTGATTAATAATTGGTTGAAAAATGGTCGACATAGAAAAGGTCTTTGTAATAAAGTCTTACACCACAGGTGAAAAAAAAATTATACTCATCAAAATGGAAATTATTCTAAGGCTTATTCTTCTAATAAGTCATGATCTTAAAAAAATGATGGAAAATGGAAATAAGGAATGAGCTATCAAAAATGACAAAAATAGTGGGCAACATCCAAAGCAAAATGATAGACAAATTTTGTTTTGTAAATGTTATGGCATAAAAGGGATTCATGAGGCTCATGAATGTAAAACATTATGGGGAAAAATTTGAGGCTTATCACAAAAAAAAATAATAAAATGAAAACAAGAAAACCTTAAAATCATACTCATCTTGGTTCATAAATGAATGTATGCTTTCAATTTTAGAAGAATTTGATAATGCCTCTTTGAATTCAACTTTTGATAATGTTTGGGTCCTAGATACTTATGCCATGTAGCATATGACTTTTTGAAGGAATTTTTTGAGGTGTTTCATGAATAAATATGTGGTATAGTGTATTTGGTATACAAAATAAGTCTACAACTTGAAGTTAAAGGAACAATTTGACTTGAATCACTATGGATTCCAAATTTTATTCTCCAAAATATCTTATACCTTCACCAATTAAAAATAAATTTGTTGTCTCTAGTGCTCATTTTAAAACAAGACCACTATATTTTGATGGATGATGGAGAGTGAAAAATCAAAATAAAATGTGAGAATGTAGTCATCTTAACTAGATTCAAGGAAAGAAATTTTTTAAAACTCAAAGGTAAGCCTTCAATTTCAAGAAATTTTACTCATCTCAATGAAGAAGGAATGCCAATTAGTGTTCTCTAACATGTAATATTTGGGCATACTCACTATGATAGTATTAAAATAATTCAAAATAAGGGTGTTTTAGGTCTTTCAACTATGCCCAAACATATTAAAAAGTGTGAAACTTACATATTGGCTAAACACTAAAGGTAACCACTTCAAAAGCTATATTATAAAGTCAACATAAAATTAAAGTTGATTCACTTTGATTTGTTTTCTTTACCAAATTTTTCCATTGGTGGTCATAATTACTTCATGTTGTTCATTGATCACTATAAGAGAATTACTAAGAACTACTTTCTGAAACAAAAATTATAAGCATTCAAAACTATTTAAAGGTTTTGAACAATGATTAAAATGAAGCACAATCTTGCATTAGGACACTAAGGACTGAAAATGGTGGTGAATTCATATCAAAGGTGTTTGAATCATATCTCAATCAAAATGGCACCAAGCACCATCTCATAGTCCCTTACTCTCCTCAACAAAATGGAGTAGTAGAAATGATGAATAGAATCATGATGAATAGGGTTCAAGTAATGTTATATTTCAAAGGAAAAAAATTTCATTTTTGGTCATAAACAGCTCAAATAGTAGTGTATCTCCATAATAGGTCACCATGAACATCCCTTCCAATGTAGATTCCATGATAAGTTTGGTGTGGTCATCTTCCTTCATTGTGACATCTTTGGGTTTTCAAATTCACTTGATACACATTTATTCCCAAGGATAAAATGAATAAGTTAGAATATACGAGTCAAAAATGCATCCTTTAAGGATATTTACAATCCTTAAAGGCATATTGATTATATGATGAGAAAAATAAGAAATTTCTCATTGCAAGAGATGTTGTATTTTATGAAATTGTAAAGGACACTATAAGCATAAGTTGATAATTGAATAAACTTGATAAATATACTAAATTTGATGTTTTCAAGGATACTTATATGGAGGTTCCAAATAGTGAAGGGGGAATATGTAATTGGGAAACAATTGAATCATTTTTGACTCGTGTAATTGAAAACTAAACTTCCCTAGTTGGAGGAAATGAAACATCATCACAATGTGGTCATATGTCAAAAAATTAAGGAGGTTTAGATCAATAAAATGAGTCACCAACTATTCAACATGAAACTTAGAAGCAAATTCCAAAATGAGCCACATAAACATTAAAATATGTCAGACCTGATGAGGTTGGAAAAAAAAGCACTCAAAAGTTAACACATAGTCATATAATAATTATACAAGTTCCTAGAAGAAATTAAATATAAGATAGAAAATATTACCTTGGATGGCCATCCAAAAAAGAGGTCAAAGTTGCTTTTAATTCATAACCTACTTCCTTGACATAAGATGAAAAGTTTGATGTATAGAGAAAATAAATGAAAAGTGAATATGATGCTTTGGTCAAAAATGAAACTTCGAAGTTAGTTGATCCTACAATTGGATGTAAACACATTAGTTGCAAGTGGGTATTTTCAAAACAAATACAAAGCAGATGGCTCACTTGAAAAACACAAAACAAGGATTATCATAAAGGGATTTGCTCAAAAATAAGGGATAAAATACAATAAAAACTTTGCACCAATAGCGAAATAGGCTACTATGTGGGCATTGTCAACTTTATGTTAAGCATGAAATATACTGAGAGGGGAGGTGAATATATGAATATATATATATATATATATATATATATATATATATATATATATATATCTTTTTACTTAATCAAATTCGTTTTCTTTAACCACTTAACCACACATTCAAGATATGCAATAAAATTGAAACAATAATATGTACCACACAAGAGAGAGAGAGAGAGACACCAAATTTTTACGTGGAACCCAAAGTGACAAAAACCATAGAGAACAATCTCAAGTATATGAATGAGCACCTACTCAAATTACAAAGTTTGCAAGCACCAACTTGCAGGAGCACCAACCCCTTTGTCAAGCACTAACACAACAACTATTTGTGAGCACTAATCCATAGGAGCACCAACCCCTTATGAATACTTGTGAGCACCAACCCAAAAGAGAACCAACCACTCTTGTGTATAAAACACAACTATCTCTCAATGTTGCTTACTCAACAAATGATAGAACTCTACAATATCTCCTACTTTTCTCTCTTCAAAAATAAATACAAACCATGCACACTCTTGCATATTACAAATGGCTTCTCAAGCCTTTATTTATAGCTTTCCAAATTACCTTTGTCATTTACCCTTTGTGACCCTTCAATCCTCATGGAAAATGGTGCCAAATTTTCATGACCCTTCATATCCTTGCATTTGAAAAGTCATATGGTGACCCTTCATAAGCAAATGCATCCTTTCCTCTTTTGTCTTTATCTTGGTAACTTTTTGTATTCCTCAAAGTGTCCCTTCACAAAAAAATGTGCCATACCCTCTTTTGTCTTCACATGATGACTCTTAAAATTTCTTAAGATGAGTCTTCATGAGAAAATGCATCCCATTCCTCTTTTGCCTTTACCCTGTGACTCTTTGACTTCTCCATGGGCCCTCTTTTGACTTATATGTAGTCAAAAATATATTTGTTAATATTAAATAAATATTAACACACATTAGCCAAGATATAAACATTAAAAACATCATTAAATACAATGGGGCCTTTATCACCAATGCTAGACCTTTGACATCAATGACAATATTTCTAACAATCTCCCCTTTTGTCATTAATGGCAACCTCAAACTAAAACTACCACATCCTAAAATCTACACATACTACCATCTAAAAAACATACAATGACTCCCCCTTAATATAAAAACCTATACCTATTCCCTGTACCTATTCCCTATACCTTTTTTTTACACCTTTACCTATTTATGTTCTTCTCCCCCTTTGACATCAATGGCAAAGGGCCTACCTGGAGCTAACACTTAGCTCCCTCTCAACTGATGTTGAACCTCAATGGTAGGAAGTAAAATAAATTACTCCCAACTTCTCCCATAGATACTCAAATGTGTCTTTTGGTAGTGCCTTTATGAAAATGTCTATAAACTCCTCTATAGTACTGATATATTCCATCTTAACCTATTTATCTGCAACCTACTCTCTCAAGAAGTGATATCTAATAAGAATATGTTTTTTTCTTGAATGCATCACTGGATTCTTTAAAATATTAATAGCACTTGTATTGTCAAAAAAAATAGAAATAGGTTCATCATATTTTACCTTGATATCTTTCAAAGTTTGCTTCATCCAAAGCACTTGAGTAAAACACAATACCAATGCAAGATATTCTACTTCAGCTGTATAAATTGATGCTAAATTCTACTTCTTGCTTAGCCATGATACTAAGCTATCACCAAGGAAGAAAGCTCCTCCAATCATAATCTTTTTGTCATCCAAGCACCCTACCCAAATCTAAATTTTTATAAGCAACCATAGTGAAATATTTACCTGTGGGAACCACAATACATAATCCAATGTCCCCTTGATATATTTGAATATTCTTTTGACCAATTGAACATGACTATATTTTGGAGCTGATTGATATCTTGCAACCATACCTACTGCATGTATGATGTCTGGCCTCGATGCTATCAAATATAAAAGATTACCAATCATAAATCTATCCAAAGATTGATCTAGAATAGGTGAATCTTCATCCTTGCTCACTTTATTTTTTGTACACATTGGTATGCCAACTAATGCATAATCCTCAAAACCAAATTTCTTCAAAATTTTCTTAGCATATTTACTTTAAGATATAAAAATTCCTTTATCTGACTAAAATATTTGAAACCCTAAGAAAAATGACAATTCTCCAAGCATATACATCTCAAATTTTTTGTGCATATTATCAAAAATATCTTTTGTCATCTTTTCAATGTTTCCTCCAAAAATGATGTCATCAACATATACCACAATAATCAATTTATGTTCACCTTCTATTTTGATGTAGAGATTACTGTCAGCAAATCTTCTCTTAAAACCTTGATCTTGTAGGTACTTATCAAGTCTTGCTACCAAGCTTTGGGAGCTTGTTTCAATCCATACAATTATTTCTTCAATCTGCATACATGGCTACTAATATTTGAGAGAATAAATCCCTCAAACTACTCAATGTAGACCTCTTCTTCTAGATTCCCATTTAGGAAGGCAGATTTGACATCTATCTGAAACACTTTGAAATTTTTAAACACTACATATGTAAGAAACATTATAATAGCCTCTAACCTTGCCACTAGTGCAAAAGTTTCTTCAAAATCTATTCTCTCAATCTAAATATATCCTTTACATATTAATCTTGATTTATTCCTGGTCACTTCTCCATTTTCATTCAACTTATTCTATAAACCCATTTTGTTCCTATCACATTGTGATCTTTTTGTCTAGGCACTAATTCTCAAGTATCATTTTTTTTTATCTAATTTAATTCTTCATCCATTGCCTTAACCCAATGCTTATCATGTCTAGCTTCTAAAAAAAATTTAGGCTAAATTTTGGATAACAAAGAGAAATTAACTTGCTCAAATTCACTTACAATCATTATTCTAGTGTTAATTCCTTCATTTATGTCCCTGATGATGTCACTTTTATTATTATTTCTCTGCACATATTTAGATGGGGTTTTGGTGTCCTCTTTTTCCTTCTCATCTTTATCTGATTCTTTAAAATCTTCCTCTTCAATGATTTCAAGAATGTCTACTGGATCACTGATTCTTTATGTTCCATCTTCCTCTATCTTGACACTTGTACTTTCAACAATTTTCTTAGTTCTTTTGTTATAATATTGATAAGCTTTACTTTTGTAAGAATAATCAAGAAATATACCTTCATCTTCTCTAGATTCAAACTTACCAATTTTTTCATCGATTCTCTTTATGAAGCATCTGTTGCTAAAAAATCTAAAATAATTAATTATTGCTGGTTTGTCTTTCCATAGCTCATAAGGAACCTTGTCACTACTGACTCTTAATAATGCTTTATTATGAATATACACTATTGTATAAATTACCTCTCTCTAATATTTAGTTGGTATCTTAGATTCATTTAGCATTGTCTTCACCATCTCCTGAACTGTTATGTTTCTCCACTCAACTACTCCATTTTACTATGGAGTTTTGGCTGTTGAATAATGTCTCTTTATTCCATGGTATTCAGAAAATTCAATAAACTAATCTGACATGAATTCTCCTCATTGATCTGATCTTAGTAATCTTTAAACTGGTTTCATTCTCAACTAATACTTTGAATGCTTTAAAATGTTTGAAAACTTTTGATTTTTTATTTAAAAACATTACCCAAGTCATACATGAAAAATCATCAATAAGCAACGTGAAATATTTTTCACCTTGAGTACTTTGATTTATTATAGGTCCACATAGATCAGTGTGAACAAGCTCTAACATTCGAGTGGTCGAGTACTCTTTTGTTTTGAACCACCTTCTGTCATGTTTCCCATGTTGACAAGGTTCACAAAGCGTCTGGGATAGATTTATAATCTTTGGAAGATTTATGACTACTTACTTCTTACTGATGTTGAAAATATTATCAAAATTTATGTGTCTCATTCTCTTTTTCCATAGCCAACTTTCTTCAAGCTGACTCAAACAACATCTTTGACCTTTGATGTCTGATAACATATACAAATTATTGTCTATTCTCTAAGCATCTACAACTAACACATCTAAATCTTTTCTCATAATTTCACAACCTTATACATAAAAATTTAGTGTGTGCTCCTGATCACACATTTGACTTACACTCAAAATATTATGCTTAAGACCTTCTACATACAAAATATTTTCAATTTTAATTCTACCATTATCCAAACTTAGCGTACCTTTTTTGGCAATTCTGATAGTAGTATTATCTACAAATTTTAATGTGCCACCATTGATCTTCTTCAAGGTTATGAACTCAATTTTGTATCATGTCATGTGCCTTGAACATCCACTATCAATGAACCATGGCTTTTATTTATTTCTTTCATGCCAATTTATTTGTACCAACATAAATTTTTTAGGTTGTTTCTTCTACCATGAACCTATCTAAATTTTTTTCTTGATGAATGGAATCTTGAAACTCTGGTCCTTTTTGACTGACTCAAACATGCTTCTATAGTACCAAGATATGTGTCTGAAGTTGTTGCACTTGTAACATATTATGGCCTCTTCATTAAACCCTGATAAAGGAGTAAAAGAGTTGCAGCTTCTATTTGACTCTGCATGACTTTCCTTCTCCTTATTTTTGAAATTGTTAGCCTTTTTTTGACATTCTATTTTTATATGGCCATATCTGTTGGGAGGGTGTACACCGGAAGCATGCAATTTGATTACTAATACCAAGCAACTTAATATGCGGAAATTAACCAGATTCACCAAGTAACTAGAATTCAGAATAACACATGATATGAGAGACAATACCAAATTGTATTAACACTTTATACAGAAGAGAATACAATAAAGAAGATGCCACTTCTTCTCCACCACCTTACAGAGGTTTCCCACGCCTCAAGTGAACAGTAATTCTTCTCCCCAAAGCTCTCCCTCTCACAGGTCCCAACACCCAACTCAAATACAGAGTTGGTGTTCACCTCCCGTGCTCCACGCACACCACAAGTGCTCCACGCACTCCACAAGCACTCCACGTGCTCCACAAGTACTCAAGGTACTTCAAGTAGATCTCCCATGAATCTGCAACAACCTGCAATTCAATAGACCATACTTATGGAAGGAACTCCCTTGCCTTCCTCTTGCTCTATCCGAGTACACACCTGTACTCCAAGTAGATCATGCCTGATACTGCTCCCTATTGTGTTGCTGTCTGTATGACCTTGCACACCTGCAAATCAAGCAATGGTTCTAATCACCTGTGAACCTTGACCTCGCACACACATACACCTGCAGATCAATGATCTTACTTATTGAAGAACCCAGCTAGCTCTCCAATCCAGCACCAACACACCTGGTACTGTGGCACTAGGAGGAACGCACCATAGCTCTACCTCACACACAGAAGGAGCTTATAATTATGCTCTCTTACTCCCTAGCACACTTTTACAATACAACCATGAGTCTATTATATAGATCTCATCCAAACAATGATTAGACATCTAATTACAATAATTAGATCCACAGCTATGAGTCTAAAATTAGCACTCATCATGCAAACTCTTGGTTCGTTAGCTAACTGCCCGTAAATAGCTCGCAGTCGAACCACACAGGCGACCGACGCCGGTCCCTGTCCGCCTGGAGGTGACCGACGTCGGCCGATATATGACCGACGTCGGTTGCTTCACTGTGCTATCCCGCCGACGTCGGCTGATCAGACCGACCCCAACTTCTTCTGCAACTCAGCAACCTTCAGCAACCTCCTCTCCTGTTTGCATCAGTGAAGCTTTTAGCTCCACAATCCTAACAATCTCCCACTTGGAGATAAACAGCTGCACTGTACCTGTACCCGTACTCCGTCTAATCTGTTTCCTGGTTTGTATCCCTCTTCAAGCTCCCACCTGAAGACAACCCACCACACATCCCGTGGTGTACCACCTGTCATCCGAGTAACCTGCCACATCCGAACCTACAAATACATGTAGTGAAGTCCTGACCCTGCATAGCAACACCTGCTGCCGATCCCTCTCAAAAAACCTGAGAATCCACTTCCCCGAATTGGCTCCTAACTCTCTGACAGCTCCCACTGCATGGGAATACTCAGGTCTATACCAGACCTCATGTGATTTCGGACACTGTACCTGTCCAGCCCTTAGTGTGCTCCAGCTCTGTATCCCAAACCTCGCCAACACCTGATTCACATCAGCTCCCACTCGAGACAAAATCAACCTGTGATCTCCATGCCTCCCATGTCAAAGAATTCCGCTGCTCCAAACTCCTCCTGACATGCCACTGAACTAATCTTACCCTTAGCTCAGCAAAACCCTGTATGTACACCCCTGCTAGCTAGCATACTATCCACATACAGCAACAGAATGATGTCATGACTCATCATCCCCTTGGTAATATAAAACCACAGTAGTTACCCTGACACTGACTGAAGCCATGCTTCGTCCTCCACCTGTCAAAACCTGTAACACTGTCCTGCAGCTCCACAAGACCATATACCTGGTCTTCCGTCTCATGTATCCGTTCTCTCCATTCTTCTACTAAGGAATCCATTCGTCTCTGTGCTTTCATACCTGCTGGCATCTCCACCAAGACACACCTGTCTGGTTCTCCTCCAAGGAATCACATCCTCATCCATGCCAAGCTCACACCTGTTTCCTGGATCCTTCCTGCTCTACAATCAGCAACATGTATAAAGAAGAGGAACAACGAATTTGAGGGCCTACTTACGCCTTCAGTCCTCCGTATGGGTGTTTGAGACTCCTTGACAGCTTGCTGTCCACCCAAAATTCGTTTACAGTGACCGACCTCAGTCACTCCACAGTCTGCATCCGACCGACGTCAGTTCCATGCGTCTGTACCTGACTACCAACCTGTCTGCGCTGGTGTCCCTACTACCGACGTCGGTCCTGATAACTGACATCGGTCTTACATACTGCCGATGTCGGTCCTATGACCGACATCGGTCTTACCCTGCCCGACATCGCCGGCTTCGGTCTGCACATGATCGACATCGGCACCTGTCTGTTCGACGCCGGTTCCTTATGACCGACATCGGTGTCTGTGTTCGCCTGTGAGTGATGACGTTTTACCCGCGAGCTTCTTTGAATCAAAACACATGTCCAAACTGCCCTGCTCAGAAGTATCCAGCCACATCCACTGGGTTCTGTCCGCCATCTCCTCCATAAACACCAAGGCTTTCCAGTTCTTAAGCCTGTCAAATATATCTGTCTTCCGCTTAAGAACATGCATCTCCTTCCTGCTCATGTGACCAAGCCTACGAAGCCACGTCTCCGCAACAAAAGAAGAATCAGTAATATAAACAAGTAGATAAAGGATACCTGTTTTCTTACCACCAGCTAATTCAAGTGCATCCGCTGTGAGAGTTCTTGTGCATCTCTCATCACCCAATCTTTCTGAAGAAATTAGCCATATCTCCAAACCTGGGACCTGCATGACCTTCATCAACACCTGTGTGTTGGCCGCCTGCAATTTCAGCTTCACTTTGCCTTTGCCAACAATCTGACAAGGCTTACCAGCTCCTCTACCTGGAACTGCATGGAAAGAGGCAACCGAATCTTTTATCCAAGATTCAACTTTATCCAAGAAACCTGCAAACACATCCTGTGCAACAATACCTGCTACATCTGTATCTTCAGTTTCTTCATACTGATCTGTTACCAACCAACAATAATCTTTTACCTGCTCTTTCTTTCCATAGGACCGTGAGTGACCATCTGTGCTTTTCAACTCCTCCATTCTTAGCTTACTTTGATCTGTTGTTGCTCTACTCCCACTCGATCAGAAACCCTTGAGAGTGACCTGTAACCAAACACAAAACCTGCTTCCTCCAACCTCAGCTCAGATACCACCTATTGGTATCAAGCTCAAGAACCTACAACCAAGGCTCTGATACCACTTGTTGGGAGGGTGTACACCGGAAGCATGCAATTTGATTACTAATACCAAGCAACTTAATATGCGGAAATTAACCAGATTCACCAAGTAACTAGAATTCAGAATAACACATGATATGAGAGACAATACCAAATTGTATTAACACTTTATACAGAAAAGAATACAATAAAGAAGATGCCACTTCTTCTCCACCACCTTACAGAGGTTTCCCACGCCTCAAGTGAACAGTAATTCTTCTCCCCAAAGCTCTCCCTCTCACAGGTCCCAACACCCAACTCAAATACAGAGTTGGTGTTCACCTCCCGTGCTCCACGCACACCACAAGTGCTCCACGCACTCCACAAGCACTCCACGTGCTCCACAAGTACTCAAGGTACTTCAAGTAGATCTCCCATGAATCTGCAACAACCTGCAATTCAACAGACCATACTTATGGAAGGAACTCCCTTGCCTTCCTCTTGCTCTATCCGAGTACACACCTGTACTCCAAGTAGATCATGCCTGATACTGCTCCCTGTTGTGTTGCTGTCTGTATGACCTTGCACACCTGCAAATCAAGCAATGGTTCTAATCACCTGTGAACCTCGACCTCGCACACACATACACCTGCAGATCAACGATCTTACTTATTGAAGAACCCAGCTGGCTCTCCAATCCAGCACCAACACACCTGGTACTGTGGCACTAGGAGGAACGCACCATAGCTCTACCTCACACACAGAAGGAGCTTATAATTATGCTCTCTTACTCCCTAGCACACTTTTACAATACAACCATGAGTCTATTATATAGATCTCATCCAAACAATGATTAGACATCTAATTACAATAATTAGATCCGCAGCTATGAGTCTAAAATTAGCACTCATCATGCAAACTCTTGGTTCGTTAGCTAACTGCCCGTAAATAGCTCGCAGTCGAACCACACAGGCGACCGACGCCGGTCCCTGTCCGCCTGGAGGTGACCGACGTCGGCCGATATATGACCGACGTCGGTTGCTTCACTGTGCTATCCTGCCGACGTCGGCTGATCAGACCGACCCCAACTTCTTCTGCAACTCAGCAACCTTCAGCAACCTCCTCTCCTGTTTGCATCAGTGAAGCTTTTAGCTCCACAATCCTAACAATATCCATTACAATAAAAATAGTAACAATAAAAATAGGACCTATTTATGTATCTCTGACCTAATTGCTTTTTGTAGCTTTATTCCCTCTAACCTTCTATGTTTAAGATGTCCTCTATATTTTTAAATTCTTCCCTTTTATTTCCTCTTTTGTAAGAGCTTTAGCATAGCTCTTTCTTTTTTCCTTGTCTGTGAAATTGGTGGCCTCCTCTTTATCTTTTTCAAATCTGATACCTATCTTATCTTATATTCATCTTTGACTTTCTAATATCTTATTCAACATATTAGTGTTATTCTCAAATTTTGAATCATTAGCCACTCTATCATTGATTACTTTATTTGTTTTCTCAAGATCTATTTTTAAAGAAGAAATTTTAATAACATACCTTTCACATTCTTTACTTACTTTTTGAAACTATGCCATTAGATCTTCTCCATTCTTCTTGGCTTCTTCAAAGTGTACTTATATATCTTCAATTATTTCTTTTGACTCATTTTCATTTTTCTCAATCTGGATCTTTAATCTTTGATTCTTCTTTTTAAGAAATTTTAACTCTTCTAAGACACAAATGAGTTATCCTTCCAGATTCACTTTGGCTTCATCTTGTTCTTCTTCTTGATCATCTATACTTTTACTTATGGAGGCATCTTCATTTATGGCCATGAATAGAATCTCTTCTTCTGAATCACTAACTCAACTATTTTCAGCTAAGCTAGGATCTTTAGAATACAAACTCTTCTTCTCAAATCCCTTCTTGAATTTTCCTTTGAAATTCTTCTTGTATGTAGACTTTCCTTCTCCATTTTCACCATTACCCTTATCTGGGCACTTAGCTACAAAATGTCTAATCTTTTCTTAATTAAAACATTTAAAAGGTAATTTTATTTGATATTTACTTGTGCCCTTTTTTAGCTTGCGAATGAATAGAGCTCCATTGTCATCTTCATCATCGCTAGAACTATCACTTGATTTTTGAATCTTAGCCTTCTCTTTTTTTGATGTCTTGAAAGTAGCTTCTCTTTTTGAGAGTTTCTCTTGTTCAGTCCGCATCTCATAAGCCATAAGAATACCATGTAGTTCATCCATCTTTAGCTTGGCTAAATTCCTTATCTCTTCAATTGCCAAAACTTTTGCATCATATCTCAATGGTAGAGATCTCAAAAAAAATTGAACCATAATTGATTCTTCTAAATTTTCTCCAAGACCTTGAATCTTGTTAATATTTGATTAACCCACAAAAGATAACTTGCTATATTTTCTTCCTCTTCCATCTTCAAACTCTCAAACTGTCTTCTAAAAGTTTGAAGCTTAGCTTGTTGAATCTTTCCATCACCTTTGTAAATATTCTCAATTTTTACTCAAGTTTTATGAGCAAATTTACATTTCATAACTTTAACAAATTTTAATTTGTATAAACCACATAAAATAGCATTTAAAGCTTTAGCATTATTTTCACTTGCTTTCTTTTCCATTGAAGTAGTTACATGTGTCTATGGCTTTTCATATTCCTCCACCACTGCTTTTTAAATTTGAATCCAATGGCTGTCAAATAAGTCTTCATTCTTATGCTTCAAAAATCATAATTTGTCCCATCAAACAAAGATTCCTTATTTGTAGAAAAACCTTCGTGTGATCCAGCCATCATGCTTTCCCGATCTACCTTCAATCTATAAAAAAAATTCTAAAGGAACCTAATCTGATACCAATTATTAAGCATGAAATATACTGAGAGGGGGGGTGAATCATTATATATATATATATATATATACATACTTAATCAAATTATTTTTATTTAACCACTTAACCACATATTCAAAATATGCAATAAAATTGAAACAATAATATGCACCACATAAGAGAGAGAGAAAGAGACACCAAATTTTTACATGGAAACCCAAAGTGGGAAAAACCATGGAGAACAATCTCAAGTATATGAATGAGCACCAACTCAAATTACAAAGTTTGTAAGCACCAACTTGTAGGAGCACCAACCCCTTTACTAAGCACCAACATGATAACTATTTATGAGCACCAACCCATAGGAGTACCAACCCCTCTTGTGTATAAAACATAACTATCTCTCAATGTTGCTTACTCAACAAATGATAGAACTCTACAATATCTCTTGATTTTATCTCTTTGAAAATAAATACAAACCATGCACACTCTTTCATATTATAAATGGCTTCTCAAGCCTTTATTTATAGCTTTCCAAATGACCTTTGGCATTCACCCTTTGTGACCCTTCAATCCTCATGAAAAATGGAACCAAACTTGCATGACCAATCGTATCCTTGCATTTGAAAAGTCATATGGTGACCCTTCATAATCAAATGCATCATTTCCTCTTTTGTATTTATCTTGGTGATTTTTCATATTTCTCAAAGTTTCCCCTCATGGAAAAATGTGCCATATCCTCTTTTATCTTCACATGGTCACTCTTAGAATTCCTCAAGATGACTCTTCATAAAAAAATGCATCCCATTCCTCTTTTGTCTTTACCCCATGACTCTTTGACTTCTCCATGGGCCCTCTTTTGACTTATATGCAACCAAAAATATATTTTTTAATATTAAATAAATATTAAAACACATTAGCCAAGATATGAACATTAAAAACATCATTAAATGCAATGGGGCCTTTATCACCAATGCTAGACCTTTGACATCAATGACAATATTTCCAACACTTTATAAACACAAAATGGATGGAAATTTCATCAAATGGACATGACAATTATTTTTCTAAATGGTAATCTCAAAGAAATAATCTACATGAATCAACCAAAAGGTTTTATAATTAATGGCCAAAAAAACAAGGTGTGTAGGTTGGTAAGATTATTGTATGGATTGAAACAAGACCCAAGAATAGGATATGAAAATCTCACTGAGCACCTCTTAAACATGAATTTCAAGAATTTTGAATTTGAAGATGCACCCCTTTTTGTCAAAATAGTTGACAAAATAATTATATTTCTAGTTGTATATATGGATGATCTACTCATCACAAGAAATAATCAAAGGTACACTAAATAAAATAAAATAAAATTTTATGAAAGGTTTTGAAATGACATATTTAGGTTACCTTCATTATTATTTGGGTATTGAATTGATTCAAAAACCTGAGCACATTTTCATCACACAACAAAAGTATATTGGTGAAATTATGATCAAATTTGGAATGACAAACTATAATCCATCTGAATGCCTATGGAAAAAAATTTAAATTTGACATTATATGATTGTACATATTTTCAATATGTAACTTAGTATGGTTAGCTCATTGGAAGTTTGATCTATGTAACCAAAACTACACTAGATATTTTTTTTGTTTTTTGGTGTTCTTTCTAGATTCATGGAACAACTTAAAGAAATTCATTGGGTAACATCAAAAAGAGTTCTTAGGTATCTAAAGGGAACACAAAATTTTGGGTTAAAATACTCTAGTGTAGTGGACTTGACCTAGTTGGAAATTTATATTCTTAATATGTAGGTGATTTTTAATATAGTAAGTCCACTTCATGGTTTATATTAAAATTAGGAATAACAATCATCTCTTGGAAGTCAAAGAACCAATTAAATCCAACCATTTCTCCAATAAAATCAAAATATATGGTAGCATCAGAGCCAACAAGGTAAATAATATAGCTCAAAAATATTTTTATAGATTTTCTAGTAACATAGGTTTCACTAACCCCACTCATGGTTGACGATGCTTCTATAATTAAAATGGAAAGAAATCTAATATTTCACAACCAAACCAAGCACATCAACACTAAATTCCATTTGATTCAACATTATGAGAAAGATGACAATGTAAAATTGATATATTATCCAACCACATAGCAAATAAAAGATATCCAAACAAAAGTCATTGGCAGAGAGAACTTTGAAAAATTCAAAGGCATGCTTGATCTCACTATAACCCAAATAGATTAAGGGGGTTTTAATATGATTATAAATAATATTATAATAATCCTAGGTATATATTTTTTTACTTTTAATATCATATGAACAGACATATTAGAAGATGAACTAAATATCCACTCCATAATGATGAAACAAACAGATATAATTACTTTATAAATTACATGTAATGATGATTCTATGTAATGCAATGATTCCAAACTATGCAATGAGGGTTCTCTAGAATTTAATTCTAGACAATGCATTGATATTGGTGACAAATCTATTATACCTATGGTTAGAGTAAATAATGAGTTAAAACCAATAAACAAACCTTTCTAAACCACTACTATTCCTACTAGGCATATCATTTATATGATGCATGTCATAGGTGACCTCCAAAAGCAAGTACTTTCTCTTATTATACAATCTAGATCATGTAATGATAAAATGAATGATAATGTCATCTTAGGACAGCTTGTCACATGATTTATATTTAATTATACTTATCCCAAAAAAAATTGTTATGCCTGAATTCAAATTGTTTGATGGCTATGGGGATCCTCTTAGCCATTTAACTCAAAATACACTCTCTTTTGGGAAATTTTTAAATGATGGATGAATACTATTAAAAATTTTCACCAAAGTTTTGAAGTTAAAGTTTTATATTGGTTTTATAACTTACCTTATGGATCTTTGCCTTCTTTTAAGATACTAGAAGAGGCTTTCTTCTCCAAATTTCATAATAAAAATGTTATAAAATTTATATTATAACATCTACAAATTCTATACCAAAGTCATGATGAGTTTATTGAATATTACATTCTATGATTTAAGAATATTTTACACTTTTTAATGTATCAACCCTCAAATATGGAAAAGTAATTTATCTTTAGTAAAAGTCTCAAGTCTCCACTTAAGGAAAGATCATTGCATAACTCCTCCCATCTTTTGAGAAACTTGATATGTATATTTCAATTATGCCTTCGATCTCAATTGTGAATCTTACAAGGCAACAAGTTATAATGGTTCAACACCACCTTCACCTAAGAATGAAGTTTTAGAATAGGTAATTAATCATAATGTACATGAGAAATAAATTACAAATGTGATCATAAATAAAAAAGTGGAACAAAAAGTTTTACCTCCTAAAATTCTAGTTAAGATCCCAAATAAAAACCAAGAATCAAAGGACATAAAGACCAATGTTACTATGCAAGCACCTAATATAACTAAGAATTAACTACTCAAGTTTGATAGTTTCAGAGATTGACTGCATGATATTTTGTATACATTACTTGATTAGAATCTAATCAATTTAGCTCTTATTTACTATCACCCTCCTCATTATCTCAAATGAGCAAAGGCCAAACCATTATGTAATTTTCATCATATTAATGGACATCGTGATAATGATTGATATTCATCATGACAAAATATTACATAACTTACAAATAGTGTGGTTATTACATTTGGAAAAGTGGGCACTCAATCAACAAGGTCTCATTTTCCATCTTCATTTACTACTCATTCGACTATGACTGAGATATCCTAGGACACTTATACAAAGGAGCCAATAGTCCATTAGGATTCTCAGGAAAATGTTCTCAGGAGTATATCTTCTTCTAGTTCATGTTATAATATGATTGATTTTTTCCAAGATGTTCCTATCAAGGAACCAATGTGTTGGTTGAATATTTTGTCGATCAGCGTACTAATAAACAAAATAGGTCTGATCAGCCAAAGTAGGAAGATTGGTCATCCAGATGTGTAGGTTCACCACATCAAAAGGGGACTAATCTCTCCTCTCATCAAGGGGAGGTTCCCTATAGATATGATATATATATAGAAAATAATACTCAAGGGTAGAACAAATCATCCATCTCTCTTTCTTCAGAGATGATGCATGCAAATCAAAGGAAAAACTCAAGGGAAATGATAGAAAGCACTCCTCTTCTTTCAAAAGTACTATTCAGCAAGCCATAAGAATGCTCTTGGTAGTAAAAGCAAAATGTAACCAAGGACGTAGTAACCAGCAAATTGAGATGTAGCACAATGTCTCCACCTGAATTGCCCAAGAGTGAGATATGAAGGAGAATGAGGGCACAAAGTCATCCCAAGATCCTTTACACAAAAAAAAAAGAAAACACACTAAAAGCAATTGTGGGGGCACAAATTCTCTCCACAGTTGACTTCAAGACACCTTTCTGACTATTTTCACTAATCCTGCTTGTTGAATTAAAGAAACAGAAAATATATTAAGGAAAAAGACATAAGAATAGTTTCCCCAAAAACAAAGATATCATAGCACAAAGTCTAAAAAATCACTTGCTTTCTTATTCCAATAACAAAATATGATCAACAATCTGAGCTCAAAGTCTCAATAATGCCTTTCAATTTGGGCAGAGTTTTGTTTCTGATTGTCAGACAGAGATCTTTTTATAATAACAAGAGAGTCCCTTATATAGCCTCTTCAAGATGGACTTGGGAATAGTAACACATCATGTTGCATTGAATTTTTTTGAGAAGACAGGTTGGAATTTAGGGGCATTTATCCATTTGCTTTTCTCAATGCATAAAAACAAGTCACGCTATTGAAATTTTGCATCTTTCAATGTCTACCTGGTGATCTGATCCTTGTTCATTGTTCCTCATTTTTTGGTTAATTGAATCGGGTCTTGGATTCAATTTGATGCGCTATTCCTTAGTCGCTTCCTGCTGATCTTGGCCTTAAATCCTTTAAATGCATTTGGGTCTGTAGATTTAAACTTACAAGGATCAATGGCTATTTCATTGTTGTAACTTTAACGTCTGTGGGCACGTCACTTTCCTCAGCAATTCCTTCAGCTTTGTCGTTTGAGCTTTCCTAGAGGGAACCTGCCCTTCGGGCCTTAAGAAATGATCCACTTTGGGTCAGGAAGAGCCCCCATAAGGGTATCTACCCTTCGAGCAGTCTTCGGATGGCCTTCGAGCTTCTTTCAGAGTCCTTCGAAGCTTTCCCACAGACTTTTTTCGCGAACATTTTCCCCAAGATTTTTCACAGGCATTTTCCCTGGGCTTTTTCCATGGGCATTTTCCCTACAGACTTTTTTCACGGGCAAAAAGTCCACAGATAATTTCTCGTGGACAAAAAGTCTGCAAGAATTTGTTTTGTATTTGGCCTTCAAAAATTCCTTTAGGCTTTCCTCCCGCAGACTTTCTAAATTCCTTCAGACTTTTTGTCCAAAGGAATTCCTTCAAACAAAAATTCCAAAGGAATTATGCCTTAGTCTTTTTCCTGAAGGAAATCCCTTTGTCTTTTGGCTGCTTTAAACAAAATTCTGAAATAACTTACCTTTGCGGCTTCCTTGAAAATGACCCTTCTGAAGGGTGATTTGGTGACCAAGTGCCCTCCACAAAGGCACTTGTCCTTTGGGAGGCTCTTTTGGACTTTTGCATTGAACCACTCCTTTGAACCAACCATTGAACCAAGCTTTGAACCAAGCTGATGAACCCTTTGATGAACTGACTGAGTGAACGAAGCATTAAACCAACTAAATTAAACCAAAGTGGTTCATTGGTTCATTGGTTCAATTAGTTCATTATCTTTGATTTGTCTAAGTCCTTTTGATCCTCATTAAACCAAATGCGTTGAACCTGTTGAACCTTGAACCTGTTGAACCAAAATGGTTCAAGGTTCAATAGTTCAGTCCTTGCTTAGAAGCTTGCCTTTGAAATCTTTTGGTTGAACCTGGTCATTGAACCAACTTTGAGATCACCTAAGTGTTGAAAGCTTGCTTCTTTCTTGCAGAGTCCATAGAAATCAATATATGAAGCCCATTGAACTTGGTCTGCAGAGTTTGTAGATTTTCTTTTCCTGCAGAGTCCATAGATTTCTCTTCCTGTAGAGTCCATAGATTCAAATCTACAGAGTCCATAGATTTTTGAGAAGCTTGAAAAATGAGAAATTTGAATGCCTAGGACAAATTTTGGAAAGGGAAGAGACAATTTTGGTCTGTAGGACCAAAATAGTTCAAATGTTGTTCAAAAATGGGTGATATTTTTGGGGGATAACAGCTGGATCCAGTTGGAGAACTTCTATCAATTGTAAAAAGAATTGAAAGGAGTAGAATCTAGAATCTCCAGTGTCTTCATGTGTACCATTGGGATATAGAGTCATGTTACCCAAAAATGAAAGCTATCAAAAATGGAAACAAACAAAACAAAACAAAACAAAACAAAATTAAAAACTATACAAATATGCTTATATGCAGATGTAATGATCTGATACTTCAAGAGTTGAAGTGTTTCAGATGCTACCCATTGTGAGGCAAAAAAAAGAGTGTGCCATCTTGATATTTTAGTAGAAAGTTGTTTTCACCATTATGTTGATGAATTATAAATGGGCCTCTCCAAAGGGAGTCAAACTTTCCATGCATCCCTTTTGGTTCTCTCCTTTTGTCCCACAACAAGATTTGATCACGATTTTTGGCCTTCTGGTCAAAAAGATTTTTTACTAGACTTTGATGAGCAGCAATTCGGTCCACAACCATGGTTCTCTATTCATCCAACTCAGTCAGGCACATGATTCTCTTATCAAGAGAGCTCTCATATGTCTGATCTTCAATTGCCTTTTCCAATTTCAAGGCTAACAATTCTAAGGTGATTGGTATTTCAGCATTGATACCATAAAGAAGTTGAAAAGGAGACATACCAATTTCCCTCTTTGGTATGATTATGTTTGCCCATAGAGCATCAATCAATGCTTTATGCCATGTCCTTTTATTTTCATTCCTTTGATTGTCATCTGCTAGCTTCTTGATGATAATTACCAGGTTCTTATTGCTTGATTCAGCTTGTCCATTCCCTTGTGGAAAATAATCAGAAGAGTGAGAGAGTGTAATTCCATAATGGAAACAAAATTGTGTAATCTCCTAGGAGGTGAAACAAGCTGCATTGTTAGTAATAATTTTGATTGGAACTCTAAACCTAGAAATAATATTCTCTTTGAGGAAGTTGCATACAACTTCTGAAGTAGCATGCTTAGTTGGGATTGCTTCTACCCACTTGGTGAAATAGTCAGTTGTTGTAAGGACATAATCATGTCTAAAACTTGAAGATGGGTTTATAGTCCCAATAAAATCAATCCCCCATTGCTAGAATGGTTCTTCTATGATCACTGGCTTGAGAGGTAGTGCAGCTAACTTGGGTCTTCCAAATAATTGCTGGCAGAGTTCACATTTTCTCACCCATTTATATGCATCTTAGAAAAGAGTTGGCCAATAATACCTAGCTCATAGAATCTTGTGAGTAGTCACAGGAGCAAAAAAATGTCCTCCATAGGCTAGATTGTGGAAGGATTTCAAAAGTTGGCTTTATTGCTTTTTGTCTACACAGTGAAGGAATACTCCATCTATGCTTCTCTTGTACAAGTCGTTATCCCAAAGGACAAAATTGGCATCTTTCAACTTGATAGTCCTCTTTTCTTTATAATAAAAATGAGAAGGACATTCACCATAAGTAAGGAAATGAGCAATACCTGAATACCACTCATTGGTAGTTGAGACAAAAGGGATTGTTGGTGTCTCTTCCACTTCAGCTTCTTCATGCTGTGTATCTTCTGGCTTGTTATCAGCAATTAATTGGCATAGGCCTTTTCCCCTAACCAACTTTGTTGGCTTGATGTCTATATCAAACTCTTAGATCTTTACAATCCAATTGCCTCTTTTTGTGCCAAACTCCTGCTGAATTAATATAGACTTGGTTGTAGTGTTAGGAACTAATGCATTAGTGTGTGAATTCAGAATATAGAAGCAAAAATGTTTGACTGCTTTCACTAATGCATAAGCATGCTTCTCTACATTTGAATACTTCATCTCATGGGTTTTGAGAGGGCAACTTATGAAAGAAATAGGAGATTCCATACCTTCCTTGTCTTGTTGAACAAGAATTGTTGAAAGCATGTGTTCAGATGCATAGTTGTATATGATGAAATCTTTGTTGTAATTTGGACAAACCAAGGTAGGGGCGTGAGCAATGGCAATCTTGATATTTTGAAATTCTGACTTGCCTTCTTTAGTCTAGCTGAAGGTGGTCTTCTCTTTCATCATGTTCACAATGTGTCTAGTCTTCTCAGCAAATTTAGGGATGAATCTATGTAAGAAATTCACCTTTTCAAAGAAAGAGTGAACAACATTTTTACTTGTAGGAAAATTAAGATCTTGAATAGACTTGACTCTATCTGAGTCAATCTTTATGCCTTCTTTAGACACAATGTGTCCAAGGAGTCTCCCCTCTGTTACTCCAAAAATAGACTTCTTAGGATTCAAGGAAATACCATTCTGGTGGCAATGCTCTAGCACTTATTATAAGTGGCGTACATGATCAAAATGATGCTTTGAAAAGACAGTCAAGTCATCAAGGTATACCACTATGAATTTACCTATCTCATCTTTAAAAGCCAAGTCCATTGCTCTCTGAAAGGTGGCACCAACATTTATCAAACCAAAAGGCATCCTTCTATATGAAAATGTACTCCAAGGTGTGGTGAATGTAGTCTTGTGTTTGTCTGCTTCACCAACTTCAACTTGATTATATCATGAAAAGCCATCCAACATTGATAACATCTCTGAACCTGTCACTATTTGAAGCACTTGATCCATAATTAGCAAAGGGTAATTATCTTTCAAAGATGACTGATTCAGACTCCTAAAATCTACATAAATGCAAATTTTGCCACTCTTCTTCCTTATAGGCACTATGTTTGCAATCGATGTGGAATGATGGATTGGGAAGATGATTCTAGCATTTAACAATTTTTGTATCTCAAACAGAATAGTACCTGATATTTTTGGATTTTACTATCTGGATTTTTGCTTATAGAGCATTGAGTCAGCCTTGAGAGGAATGTCATAGTGGATTTCATCAAGTCTGAGAGACTTCAGGTCATCATAAGAATATGCTAGGACATCCATGTATTGATGGAGTAAAGTGGTGAACTTGAATCTTTCTTTAGGGGTGAAGCACTTACCAATGTTAACCATATTGGGATTTTCTTTAGTATTCAAATTTACTTGATTGAATCCTTGAGAGGAGCTTGAAACCATTTGTTATTATTTGATGAATCTATCATGCTTGTCAAATAGTTTCTCAAGAGAAACCAGGCCTTTGAGAATTTTATTTCCTTTTAGCTATAAGAATTTTTCATTTATATCTAAACTGGATCAAGAGGCTGCTTCATACTTCTGAGATTCACTGCCTTCAAAACATAGTTGTTCAAAATTGTCTTTTCATTCTAGGAAGGCAATGATTTGATGATCATCATTGAATACTTGCCAATGATTAGCATTGTCAGGAAAACTTGGTCTACAAATTAGCTCAATAGTATACATGTCTTCTTTGAAATCTAAGTGAGGAACTAAGAGAGTTCTTGAAACAGCAAGTGCATCAGCTCTGTCATTAGATTCCCTGGGTATGGTAGAAAAATTGAAAGCATCAAAGCTTTCAATTTGGTCCCAAACAAGGTTGCGATAGTGGCGTAATATTTCATTCTTGGTTTGGTATAAATTCCTCACTTGAAAAACCACTAATTCAACATCCCCTTTGGCATGAATAAACTTGATGCCTTTGTTTTGAGCAGCCTTCAATCCAAGCAACATAGATTCATATTCAGTGGTATTGTTAGTGTTGCTAAATTGTAATTTGTAAGATGAAGGAAACATATCTCCTTGAGGAGATATCAACACAATCCCAACTCCCTAACTAGTAGAGGAATAGCTACCATTGAATTCCAGAGTCCATACCTCATCAGATACTAATTTTTCTTTAGACTTTTCTTCATTAGAGAGGGAGGGTTCTTCTTCATTTGTATTGCAGCCTACTAGTTCTTCTACTATTCTAGTTGAACTAATTTTTGAGTTGACACTTTCAAGAATTATATCAGATGTTTCATGTATTTTATCTGTAGATAGAAAGTAGTTACCCATACCTGAGGATTCAAAAAGAATTTGAGCTTCAGGGGCTAATGTTTGGGTTACCACATATTTTTCTTCCTTTTCAGGGAGTAACCTCTTCATTACACCTTCGATAGGGATCCTTGCCTCAGATAGGTCCATGCTTAGTTATCCTCCCACATCCTTACAAAAATTTCATCCAAGTAAAATGCCATAAGATGTTGGGACGTCAGCCACCAAGATGGTCATCTTGATTCTCTTGTCTAGAAATGTTGCAAATGCAAATTGAGCATCTTTGATTTGCCCCAGCAATGGTACTTGCTTTTTTTCCATAGAGAAACATCTCCCAAATTTTTTGGTCAATGTGAGGCCAAGAGATTCAACTACTTTAGTAGGCATGACATTGTCAAATGCACCTAAGTCTATAATACAATTACTTAGCTTGTGACCATTTATTAACAGGGAAACATAGAAAGGTTCTATTTTCCCAGGGATAGATGGAGGATTAATGACAAGATTATTCAGAATGGGCATGTTCTTTGGAGAATCAAGAGTTATCTTTTTAGCTTTTTGTCCTACAGGGATGGTTTGGTTCTTGACATATTGGACCAACTTATTCAATTGATCAGGATTGGATTGCAAATATTCAAATTCAGACATTTATATTTTTGTCTTTTTGACATGATTAATTATGTCAAATGGCTAAATTAGACTAGGAACAGAGAAAGGCATTTTAGCCTTTTGGGTTTTAGGAGGGATGGGAGGATGGCTGGTTTGCAAAATTAAAGTAGAAGGTGAAGGTGAAATTGATGTATTTGCCTTTTGGGTGATCACTGGATCTTTTGACTAGAAAGGCAGAGTAGTTCCACGCTTAACAATTGTAATTGCTGGTTGAGGTTGCTCCTCTATCTTCCTTTCATCAACTTACTAGACTAATTGGTTTTTAGACCTGGTAAACACTACATATGATCCATCAAAATCTTCTCCTTTGCTTCTGGGTTCATCCTGATAGTTCAGGAAACCAATGTGGGAGTCACCAGTTGATTCTTCTTGATTTTCTATAAGGATATTAGCATCATTTTCTTGATTCAATTCAGGCTAGAAAGAGAACTTTGATTCTGCTTCAAGATATCCCATTGCTGAATTGGTTGGAGGAGCTTCCAAGGCAAGTTTCCCTTATGGGGGAGGAAGACGATTTTGTGGCCCTTGATTCTTGGCAAAATTTACCTGATATGACTGATTTGGAAATGTCCTTCATGGCATATCTTTATATGAATGAGCAAAAGACATTCCTTGAGCCATTTGCTTTTTGAGAGCAAGCAACTTATTTGCCAATTTTTGCACCATTAGATCTGTGGTGCTTGTAGATGAATATTCAGAAGATGATGAAGGTCTATTTCTATTTGGATCTCTTCTTATCTTCTCTGCTAAGATTAGGTCATCTTTTACCTCAGTGGCCAAATGTTGAGCTATAGCAATATCTATTTGACCAGCATGTCTCAAAAGAAAACTTACTTCAAGTAACTAAGAATTAATGAAGAAGAATTTGAGATTCTCAGTTGTAGATCAAGCAATTACAGGAATTTTGTTCCTCAGTTTGTCAAACTTGGCTATGAAGTCTCTCATTGGTTCATGAGGCTCTTTCTTCATCTGTGTAAGTTGAGCCAAGAGTGCATGTGCATCTTTTACAAGTTTGAATCTAGCTTCAAACTTATCTTTGAGGGTATTCTAATTAGTTACGGACTAAGCCTGTAGATGATAAAACCAATCTGCAGTAGCACCTTGTAATATTTCTACAAATAGCCTAACTGCTACATCTTCAAATTATACTCCAATTATGCCATAGGCTATGCTAAAGGCTGCAATGTGTTTATCAAAATGAACTTTCCAATCACCATAGAATTTGGGGAAATTCTTCCTTGAACTGCGTGGAAGCTCATATAGAGGTGGATTAAGATTGAGAGGACCAAAAGCATTACCCCAGGGGCCTTGAACTGCCATTATAGGATTATGAAAAGGAGGAATAACAAATCTCAGAGGGGTAATTATTGGCAAAGCTTTATCAACAGTAGAAGTGGATACTTTGTCTAGCAATAGAGATATGACTTTAGTAGGAGGAAATCTCTTGGTACGTTGGAGATGAGATAGTGAAGGAAATAGATCAAAATTACTTTTTTGTACCAACTCGAATATAGGGTCAACAATACCTTTAGCCCTTTGGCTTTGTGTATACCTTGAATCTGCCAGATTATGAAACAAAAATCGAAAAGAATTGACCTTGCTTTAGTTTGAAGCTTAAGGCTTTAAACTACGCATTCTTTCCCAGTTAGTGTGGAGGTGAATGGTAAAAATATAAATGGATAATGGGTTATATCCCCAGCAGAGTCACCAAAAATTGTTGATTGAATATTTTGTCGATCAGCGTACTGATAAACAAAATAGGTCTGATCAGCAAAAGTAGGAATATTGGTCATCCAGATGTGTAGGTTCACCACATCAAAAGGGGACTAATCTCTCTTCTCATCAAGGGGAGGTTCCCTATAAATATGCTACATATAAATATAAAATATTACTCAAGGGTAGAACAAATCATCCATCTCTCTTTCTTCAGAGATGATGCATGCAAATCAAAGGAAAAAATCAAGGGAAATGATAGAAAGCACTCCTCTTCTTTCAGAAGTACTACTCAACAAGCCACAAGAATGTTCCTGGTAGTAAAATCAAAATGTAACCAAGAACATAGTAACCATCAAATTGAGATGTAGCACAAAGTCTCCACCTGAATTGCCCAAGAGTGAGATACGAAGGACAATGAGGGCACAAAGTCATCCTAAGGTCCTTTACATAGAAACAAAAAGAAAATACACTAAAAGCAATTGTGGGGGCACAAAGTCTCTCCATAGTTGACTTCAGGACACCTTCCTAACTATTTTCATTAATCATGCTTGTTGAATTAAAGAAACAAAAAATATATTAAGGAAAAAGACATAAGAACAATTTCCCCAACAACAAAGATATCACAGCACAAAGTCTGAAATATCACTTGCTTTCTTATTCCAATAACAAAATATGATCAACAATCTGAGCTCAAAGTCTCAGTAATGCCTTTCAATTTGGGCAAAGTTTTGTTTCTAATTGTCAGAGAGAGATCCTTTTATAATAACAAGAGAGTCCCTTATATAACCTCTTCAAGACAGACTTGGGAATAGTAACACATCATGTTGCATTGAATTTTGTTGAGAAGACAGGCTAGAATTTAGGGGCATTTACCCTTTTGCTTTTCTCAATGCAGAGAAATAAGTCACGCTATTGAAATTTTGCATCTTTCAATGTCTACCTGGTGATCTGATCCTTCTTCATCATTCCTCCTTTTCTATTAATTGAATCAGATCCTAGATTCAATTTGATGCTCTATTCCTTAGTCACATCCTACTGATGTTGGCCTTAAATCCTTTGAATGTGTTTGGGTCCATAGATTTAAACTTACAAGGATCAATGGCTATTTCATTGTCGTAACTTTGACGTCCACAAGCACGTCACTTTCCTCGGTAATTCCTTCAGCTTTTTCATTTGAGATTTCCTAAAGGGAACCTACCCTTCAATCCTTGAGAAATGATCCACTTTGGGTTAGGAAGATCCCCCCACAAGGGTATTTTCCCTTTGAGTGGTCTTCGAATGGCCTTCGGGCTTCTTTCGGAGTCCTTCAGAGCTTTCTCGCAGACTTTTTTTGCAGACATTTTCCCCAAGCTTTTTCACAGGCATTTTCCCTGGGCTTTTTCTATGGGCATTTTCCCTAGGCTTTTTTTGTGGGCATTTTCCCTGTGGACTTTTTCCATGGGCAAAAATTCCACAGACAATTTCTCGCGAATAAAAAGTCTGCAAGAATTTGTTTTGTCTTTGGCCCTCAAAAATTCCTTCAGGCTTTCCTCCCATAGCCTTTTCGAATTCCTTCAGACTTTTTGTCTAAAGGAATTCCTTCGGACAAAAATTTTGAAGGAATTATGCCTTAGTCTTTTTCCTGAAGGAAATCCCTTTGTCTTTCGGCTGCCTTCAACAAAAGTCTGAAAGAACTTACCTTTGCGGCTTCCTTGAAAATGACCCTTCTGAAGGGTGGTTTTGTCAACCAAGTGTCCTTTGCAAGGGCACTTGTCCTTTAGGAGGCTCTTTTGGACTTTTGCATTGAACTGCTCCTTTGAACCAAGCTTTGAACCAAGCTGATGAACCCTTTGATGAACCGACTAAGTGAACCGAAGCATTGAACTAACTGAATTGAACTAAGCCTTTGAACCAAAGTGATTTAATTAGTTCATTTTCTTTGATTTGTCTAAGTCCTTTTGATCCTTGTTGAACCAAATGAATTGAACCTATTGAACTTTTAACCCATTGAACCAAAATGGTTCAAGGTTCAACAGTTCAATCCTTGCTTAGAAGCTTGCCGATGAATTCTTTTGGTTGAACCTGGTCATTGAACCAACTTTGAGATTGCCTAAGTGTTGAAATCTTGCTTCTTTCTTGCAGAGTCCATATAAATCAATCTGTGAAGCCCATTGAACTTGGCCTGCAGAGTCTGTAGATTTTCTTTTCCTGTAGAGTCTGTAAATTTCTCTTCCTGTAGAGTCCATAGATTCAAGTCTGCAGAGTCTGTAGATTTTTGAGAAGCTTGAAAAATGAGGAATTTGAATGCCCTAGACAAATTTTGGAAAGAGAAGAGACAATTTTGGTCTATAGGACCAAAATAGTTCAAATGTTGTCCAAAAATGGGTGATATTTTTTGGGGACAACACAATGATCATTCAATCCCTTATTAGAGGCAAACATAGAGAGGAAATTATTGTAGATGATAAGAAATAGTGTAATACATACACAATAAGATTTATTAAGATTATGGGATATAGTGGTTGAGATTTACAACGTACGCATGAAAATTTCATGGGGCATGTTCCTATTCCAATCTCTCTAGGATATTAGACATTTGATACATTATTATATGTACATAAACTATTGCACAAGGAAATGTTACATTGGGATAATGATGGTTACAAAAAATGGGAGCAGAGTTTGACAAGATTCATATGACTATATTTTTTACTTTCTAAGAAGGTTTACTTACATATTGAATTTTAAATCAACCCTGAAGATAGATTTAGTTAAATTATCTCCTATGAAAATATGGGTATCAAAAGTAAAGCATGAAGTATTAATAATAAAAACATTTCATAATGAAAAAAAGAACATAAACATTAAGAGTCATTGACAAAAAGGTTTATCAACCAATTTCAAATGATTACAATACATTATTATTCCTGAGTGGTTGGTCAAATCACTTATGAGTGATAGTTTCATGGGTTATTATCATAAATACATGCGTTATTATTACAAATTACAAACTATTTTATGCATTCCATTCACATAATATTCAAATATAACATTCATCTAACATATAATGTGAAAAACTAAATATGTGCATAATAATACAAAATCATCTATATGTCAATTAAAATGTTTACAAACATAAAAAATTCAATTAAAAATGGGGGAAATAACCCCTTGATCACCATAGTCATCCATATCATCCCTTCTATAATCACTAGCCCTTGAGGATAACCCCACACTATCACCCATAGGACCTCAAGATCAAGATATATGATGTCTCTTCTGATCCTCCAAAACTCCTAATCTAGTCAACATTCTAGTATGTTCAATTTTCAAAGCTTATATAATGGCTTAAATTTTCTCTACCCAAGTATCCATTAGTATGGCTAGTAGAGGCATATTAGCTCTACCTTGGGTTACCTCCAAGTCATCCCTCTCTCATGCCACTATAGTATAGGTTGCAGTCATGATAGAAACTAGATCAAACAAAGGTATATAGACACGTGTAATATCATCAACATGCTCAATTAGACCTCCTCTAATGACATCATCTAAATGTTAAGCATCAAATTATGAATAGTTGCTTCCACCATAGTAACCCAATAATCATTGCTTGTAAAAATGTGGTAGATATACAATACATTATCAACTTATAAATAAAATTAATCTCAAATTAAATTATACCAATATACATATATATTAATGAGCAACAATAATAACAACTATTTCAATAACTGTATCTATAACCATAGTAAGTTGTCATGCAGTCAAACCTAATCCTCCATCAACTCCTTAAGTTGGGGGCATGACACCTGGATAATCTCTTACATTAACAAAAAAGGTAAACCATCTAGTATCCACCTACCACTAAGCATACCAAGTAGTAGACCCTGTATCATCTCTATCTACAATCACAAAAATAGGGTCTACACCTCCTATGGGAAAGGGAGCTAAATATATAGAACTCAAATGAGGACTATCACCAAGATGATGAGTAGACCTTTGAGTGTGAATCTAAGGGTATGCCATTAATATCACATCCTATTTCATCCCAAATTATAATGTAACTCTTTCAACTACACCAATAAATTGATCCTATAACCATATGCTAACATGAATATGATGTATATTTATTACATCCTTTGGCCATCTCGCATAACATTTATATGGGCTTGAAGTAATCCTATCTAAAATCACATGATGCTTCAATGTGGGTAAACTCATGTGCATATGCAATACCTAACACTCAAAAAAAAAATCATATGTTTTCAATCATCATAGGGTCCTCCAATTAGTTTTAAAACATCAATATGCTCATAATCCCAAATATGCAACAAAGTAGCAACACCAAGGCCTCCAACATATCTCTCCAATGTAAATCTATACAAAAATCTAAATAGATGAGCCAACATTATGTGACCCCATAATTAATTTGTACCCTCATTCTATATGGCATGGATAATACCATACATATGATATAAAATAGATACCACCCCATTATCTATAGAAATTAAATGAGTTAATAATGCACACATATTTTTACAACTATGAAATCATTGATAGAATAATCTCTGAAGTAACACACTAGTAATCCCATCATGATATCAATCCCTTTTGACCCACCCAATCATATATATGTGAAAAAAAATAATATATCCCCATATAACTATAGTCTAAGCTATACATTGAGGACCAACTATAGGTAGTCTCAAAATATGCTAGACATCCTCTAGTATCATTTTTATCTCCCTTATCAGGAGATTAGAAAATGTAGGGGGCTACATTCCACCTCTCTGGCAAGGCAATCATGAGGTGTATATCATATGGAATATACCCAAAATGGGTTGTATAACATAGGCTTGATCTATCAAGAATCTACCTATCATAATTTGATATATCCAAGCCACTGAAAGTCTCCAAGTGGTGACCATATCAAAAATCATAAGCATGTCTATCCATCTGCAAAAAAGCACAAACAAAAATAATATCATACATGAGCATATATGACTCAAATAATGTTTAAAAAATCATCAAATAACTATTGTTTTTATAGGGATGTATTTATCCAAATACAAACTATTACATTGGACACTAATATTTGATATTGATGCCTTCATCAGATAGTTCCTTTAGGTCTCATGACAAAAATGTCAAGAGTTTCATGATATTGATATTCAACGAGCACTAACATTAAACATCCAAACAAGTCTAAATACACCTAAAAACCTTATTTTTTAATAGTAAAAAAACAAAAAAATTCAAAATCATAAAAAAATACTTAAATAAGGCAAAATTTTAGGCATATCAGGTCCTTTAGTGGATGGGCCTATAATGCAGCCTCTAAACCCACAAAGTGGGTAGGCAATGAATATTATCGACTTGGCATTGTAGATACTCAAAGATAAAATATATATTAATGCAATGTTTAAATGAATTACAAAACTCTAAAAATTCAATCTATTTATGTGAGTTGACTTTATACTATTACCAATACAAATTAAATTTGCACATTAATATTTACATAACTTTAACACATAATATCTTAGACATTGTATATCAGAATCACTCCCCATCAGTTGTATTGGAACACATTCAACACATTTATTTGAGTGGTTACTTTTTCATGAACATAAATGATAATTTCGAATAAATTATTTTTTCTATAAATAGTCTCCTTATATGTATTTTTTCTTTATTTGTATGGGGTCATTATTCATTCTCGCTATACATTTTTGCCTTCAACAATCCTCCCATATTCGTTAATGACTAAATCTATTACATCATGCTATTTTCATACACCTCTTTGAGGTTAATTTATGCACCATCTAAAACCCCAATGATACAATTCAACATATGAGTATTACAATACAACTAATTCAAAAGTTAAATAAATTTCTAAAAACTTTAATAAATGATGGCATTTTCCTATTTTTAACACATCTTTTGACATGATCAATTCAACACTCTCATCTATCACATTGAAATGGAGCATACATTGTGATTATTACAAAAATCAAGCTTACACATGGGTGATATTATTCATATTTTTGGGTCATTATGTGTGATTCAATAGGATTAAAAAACCCAAATTCTATTATATAACAATATAGTCATATTGATTCAATATTTTTGAATGGATTAGATTATAACACACAACAAATACATTGGGAACATATATCATACAAACTATATAATTCATAAATTTCCAAAGCATTCATATATCAACTAGATTCAATTATCAAACTGATATTTACACAATGATATAGACTTTGGGGGAATATGCCACACATATACACTCACTTTACAGAAACATGAGTCATATTTTACAAATTCAAATACACTCAAGTGCATATGTCATATAGGTGCACATGTGTTACAGAAAAAAAAATTATAAATTTTCACTTACATATACATTTGATCAATAGGTTCTCAAATTTAACATTTAGATGCATGGCATTCTAGATCATTTAGCATAGATTCAAAAAACATGATATTGGTTCATACACCATTACATATTCATGAGGCATGATACTAGTTCATGTACATATACACATTTCGTAGTAAACACTATTACAATTTTTTATTTGAAAACACAATTCAATGGTACTTACAGTGAGAAAAATTGAATCTATAATTCCATTTATAGTGGTTGATTCATGATTTTTGAGGTAATATACATTAAGGTTTAGTAACACTCAATGGTCATGGAATTACACATAGCAAACCCATTAAATGGTTCCCACCTTATCATCTTAGGGTATAATATCATAGATATATTAGTTATCTAAGTAGTATGGTTGAGGTTTGATGATGCTCAATACTTTAATACTTCTTTGATACCCTTGGGAAGCTTGTTCATTTCCTTGGAAGTTGTATACATACAAGTGTAGTTTTTCTTTGAATATCTTTTAATTTCTTATTGTGACAATACTTTTATTTAATTTTTTAATAACCCTTGGACATCATGGAACACAATAGAAACAAAACATATAAATTCACAATCATCAATGCAGGTTTTACATTATCTTTTTCCTTTAAAACTACTATTTAAAATTCTACTAAAATGTTAAACTGGGGGGATTTTTAGATACCTAAATTTGGTAAAATCCTTATTCATAATTTTTTTATGTAACTTTTAATATAAATATCCTAAAATATGAATATTAAACTTAGTGGTGCATTTGTGCTGGTGTTTACCCCTTAAACAGAATCTAGATTGGTGTTATCTAGATTTATTAAAGGGGTATATAGAAATGAAATGGCATAATGGTGATAATTAGATCTATATCATGTCAATTATATGTTAAACTCATATATAAGTATACATTGACTTTATTATGCTAAGATAGTATAAATATGGAAAGTAAAACTATGTTAGATATAGAAATTACAAAGTAAAATATTTATCTTGTTCTGATGTTAATGTAATTTTGGATCTTGAAAAGGCTAAAATTAGGTAGGAAAGAGATTATATAATAGTTTTTAGATTATAATTCTGATGTTTATGGCTCTCTAGATAATAATGTTAGCCTAGGATGGTTGCATCAATGCTATTATCTGAGTTTCATGCTAGTGTCTTGTATAAAATATTTGTTGAAATAGGATGTAACCACCTAGATGATTTTGGGTTTTGCTTCACCTTCACTTTGGTGCATTCATATCTAGGTCATGTATTATCACTCCTTGTGAAATGGAAGAACCCTATATCTCCATATTTAATGTGACCTTGGGGAAAATGGGTTAGTGGGCACGCAATGTCAAGCTGACCCTAATGACCCCTCTATAAAAGGAAATTATCTACATATCCAAAACTCCAAATAGGACCTCAGACTAATGTATTTATCCCCTACATGTTGTGTTGTTTATGAATCATATAATGTGTACAAAAGTAAGTATAATAATGACTGTTGTGGTCTTAATTTTCACCGATGGATGGAGTTCTTCAAGATCTCTCCAACTAATCCATAAAATAGGAATAACCTCAAGTTGTGGGTATCCTATAATGAGGTTGAGCCTTTAGAGAGGGTTGGTTCCCCTTAGGTTTATCACCTAAACTAATCTCTTGCTTGTAAAAGGGAGAGAAATAGACAATAATGCATGAAAACATGTAAAAGGAGGTGATGCACCAATGTTCTAGACACTTATAATTGCACAAAACACACTATCAGACACTTCAAGACTATAAATATCACTTCACTCACTCTTTGATCAACTTTAACATAATTATTTCATAAAAAAGCATGAACTAGCTATCAATCTAGAATAGGAGGGTAGTTTTCCACTTCCAAATGAATCAACAAACTATCTATTGTACTTAGAATGACCTATGAAAGCTACAAAACACTTCATAAAGGTGAGAAACTCAAACAGAGGTAAATGAAAAAATTCATTCACTTAAACACATCAATGAATTCATAAGGCACATTTCAATGAAACTTGAAAATGGAGAAATTCAGTCTTTATTACATCAAATAAGTGTTATAATATAAATTTTGGCATAGCTTGGACATGCCAAAAGCATAAGAGTCTCTTATCTCCAAAAAATGAAAATTATCAAAGGGAGCTTCCAAAAGGGAATAAATGGGTAATATATATAAAAGGGGAAGTAAGAATAAATAAATGAGGCCCAACCACCCTTGATCAATTAGTATTGATCCTATTCAGCAAATTAACCACTAATCAGCTCCAAATAGCTCTCAATCCCTTCTCATTGGCTTAAAATGCACTAAAAGACAAGAAATTTGTCGAAGGAGTTGAGTCATGATCCATTTGAAAGGGGAAATCCCCAAAGACTTTGAAACTTCATTAAATGCTCTATCTACATTCTCTAACCTCCAAACTCTCTATTTATTTAATGAGCTTGTAGCACTGTTCATCATCTTGATATGCTCCCTACGCTATCAAACATTTACTTTGAATCTATTCATTTGGTGTCCCTTCAAAACACAATTTTTAGAAGACCATGCCCCTGTGTCAACTTCTTTCTATGTCACAACTTTGCCATTACTCAAAAACCTTGAACATAGGTCCTTTATAGATGAAAACCAATTCCCCTATTGGTTTCTATTTAGCTATAATTCCCATGAAGCTCCATAGGCTACCTATTCTCTTTGATCAAGATGTAAAACTTATGTCTGAGGATCTCAAGAGGTTTCTACTGAGCTTTAATGGCATCTTTTATTTTATATGGTTTACTCCTAGTAGCTCAGATCATATTTGATCTTCACATTTATGTACTTGCTTGCCTAAGAGGTGAAATATTTTGATCCAACGTGTGCACCTATATGGCACCCTTCACTATGTTATTGTTTATCATATTAAAAAATATGAATATTTGTTTATTTGAACATGTGTCCTCACCTTATACCTTCTGGGACTTGATCAACTCTACTCCATCAATTTCCTCAAAAGTTTCTTGGATTTAACCTTCATCGTTAGTCATTGATCTTGATCTACATCTAAGAATGTGTCACTTATCAATCATATGTTTATCCTTAATATATTATTGTCATTTTCATCTGATTAACATGCTTGAATCATGTGGCATCCCTATGTGCAATATGGGTTCCTTGACTTCTTGATTTTATGTACACCATCCATTTTTTATGCTCGATTAAATACTCTCTATCGATCTTTGCTCTACTTGATCAAATATGCACCACTGATCCTTTAATTCACCATGATCATACTACTTCTTATCGACATGTTCAATCCTAGGATCCTCTAACTTGTTAACCTTATACTCATCTTTGATCTTGATTTGCATGATTTAACTTGCACCATTGACCTTGATGGTCCCACTAACTTGAGCTATTATCCATCTACCATTGATCTATGATCTGATCAAAAAAGATTTTAACACTTGGAAGTAATGCATTCACTCTTAGGATCCTTTAAATATTTTTAAATTCAAGTGGCTACTTCTTGTGGCTTTTATTTGACATTTGTAGGCATGCCCCACACTGCCAGATCATTTTTAAAGGCTTGTATCTTGAGAAAGAAAATTAATCAAGACACCAAATTTATAAGGGATGATTTTTGAAAAAAGTATCTTCATGCAATCCTTCAAATTTGGTTGGCTTCCCAAGTACATTTATTAAATACACAACCAAATTGATCTATTCATCCCTACATGATGTGCTAAGATAGTCTAGTTCCCAACTCATTGACTCACAAGACAAACTGGCATGATATGCAAAGTTTTGAATGGTAAGGGTGACAAATTATTTTATGGGGTCAAAATTATCAACATTTAGTGATTTGACATGGAAGTATCATACTGTGCTTGAAAATTAGAACATTTAAATGATTATTGGACTTGTAAGAAACCTTATATCTTGAAATAAGATAACTATCCCATTGAGACAAGTAAGGAAACACACAAAATAGGGAAACTAAACTAATAAAACAAGTGTACAAACAAATAACTTATTTGTGACAAAACACAAACAAACTAATGTGTTATAATATCACTTAGAGTAAAATATATAAACTAATTATGTATAAGGAATTTAGCTCTTCAGTAGCAATGCTTTAGGTGTATCCCATTAACTGGGATAGGAAGTTCCTCGCCATCCATATTTATAAGTTGGAAGGCATTATGGAATTTAAAATTGGAGATTGTGTATGGACCATTCTAAAGAGAGTCAAACTTTGTATGCCTTTTTAGTTTATATCTATCCTCATCTCACTTTAGGACAAAATCTCCTTCTTTGAAAATTTGTGAAGAAGCTCTCTTATCAAAGGCTCTATTTATCTATGCTTGGTGGGTTTTTATGGATAATATAGACTAATGTTGAACTTATTCTATCTCTATAAGCTCAGTTAATATTATCTCCATTGGTTCATTCTCCAACAATTCAAGTTGATGCATTAGTTCTAAAGCAAGAAACTCAAGAGAGAAAGGTAATCTTGCTTTCTTACCATATACCAACTTGTATGGAGAATTGGATATTGATCTTTTATAGGTTATCCTATCAGTCTATAGAGCTGATTTCAACTTGAGATACCATGACCTCTGATTATCTTTAATAGTCTTTATTATGATCTTTAATAGATTCATATTCATGGACTCAGTAAGGCCATTGCCTTATGGATAGTAATTTGATGAAGTGTTGAGATAAACACCATATTGAACAGACCATTATATGATCCTATTCCCCACAAAGGCCATAACATTATCAAAACTAATGGTTGAAATAACTCCAAATCTAGTAAGCAAACCTTCATAAAAATCTAGGAAATTGGACTCATTTGCTTCTTTTAATGTTATTGCCTCAGTCCACCTAGTGAAACAATTTGTAGTAGTTAGTATCCATTTATGTCCTACACTAGAAGGGGGATTAATGATACCAATAAATTCCAATCCCCATTAGACAAAGGGTTGATCCACTATAATTGGAGATGTAAGGTAGCAAGCTTCACTTTTTTCCTAAAAACATAACACATTATTTGTATTTCCTAACCCATACATGACAATCACCAAATATGCTACGCCAATAATACCCACCTCTCATGATATTAAGGGTTGTGGTCCTTGTTTAATAATTCCCTCCATCATGTCCATCATGTAATTACTCAAGAAATCTCTATGTTTGGCCTAGCTCTATATATCTTAGCAATATGCCATTGATATCCTTCTTGAATAAGACATTATCAATAAGAAGAAATAGAATTGATTATAATATGAAATATCTTCTTTTTGAAGCACTTAGATGAGAGGGATAAATACCATCTTAGAGATATCTTACCAAGTCCTAAAACTAGCTGGAAGGTGGAGTATGATCAGCTACAACCTCTTCATTATTTGATATCAAAACCACCTCAATAGCATCTTACAAGTCTTGGGCTAGATGCTCACAAAGTCCTTTACCTCTAATTAGCTTTATGAATTTGATTTCCACATCATACTCCATTACTTTCATTATCCCACCAGCTATTTTCTCATTTATATTTTTGTTCAAGAGAAACTCTTTGAAACTTGGATGGACAACCGTTTGGTATATCTTATTGTTAGACAACAAGTATCTAAACTTATTGGGAGACCTTATAACTAAAAGTACATGTTTTTCAATAAAATATTACCTTGCTTCATACTCATCCAAGCCTTGACTAAATAAGGCTATTGGCTGATTTGAAGCATCATGATTCTATTGCATAAGAATGCCTGAAATGGTGTTTATGTTAGCATAAGTGTACACAATAAAATCCTTTGTGAAATATGGGTTTATGAGTGTGGGATCATTAGTTATGGCTTTATTTATCTCTTCAAAACTCTCTATTCCTTCCTTGGACCAGATGAAACTTTTATTCTTCTTTACAATGGCTACAAGTGGCTTAGCTAAAGTGGAAAAATTTGAAATATATCTTCTTATAAAATTGATTTTCCCTAAGAAGCTCTGCAAAGCCTTCTTGTGCTTGGGCAAGGAAAGTGAAAGAATTGAATCTATCCTTTCAAGATCTATACTCAAACCATGTTTTTAAATCACATTCCTAAGAAGCTTACATTCATGAACTAATAAGACACATTTTTTGGGATTTAGGGACACCCTAAATTGCCTGCACCTTTCAAACACTTGCTTCAAGTGAACCATGTGCTCATTTTCACTCTTTGATAATACTATTATGTCATCAAAATAAAAAATTATAAATTTATTAATAAGGCCTTAGAATGCCATATTCATGGCTCTATAAAAGTTTTCTCCATCATTGGATAAACCAAAGGGCATATTTATATATACAAATGTTCCCCACTTGGTAGTGAAGGTTGTCTTGAATTGGTCATCTTCCTTGACCAAAATATGATTGTAACCACTATAACCATCCAATAAATAAAACCTTTCTAAACTTGTAACCAGCTATAGAATTTATTCCATAGATGGAAATGGATAATAATATTTAAGGGAATCCTTGTTCAAATCCCAGAAGTCAACACATAGTCTAATTATTACGAGAATAAAATCAAATAAGAAAGTTACACAGGATATTCTTTTGAATATTTGTGTGTTATATATGAACTTATTAGCTAATGTATTTAGTTTTATTCTCTCAACTTATGAAAGGATAGAAGATGAATAGTCTCCTCATTTTGGCACCAATGTATGAAGAAGAATATGAATAGTTGGGAACTAAAGTGACTATAAATATGTATGTTTGTATGAAGAATTTGATGACCTTTTACTGAGATCAAATATAGACTTTGTAGTTCATGGTTACCTGTTGAATCTCTTATGTTAATCCTTGTTTGTGTTATCATGTTTAATGATTTGGCATTATCTACCTTAATGTAATTTTAATGCTTTATATCTTTCAATAACTCTTGGTTAATCTTAGTTTCTACCTATCACATGATCTTTCACTTCTATTATGCTTTGGGTTAACATGAATTCACTATAATATCTAGCATAAACTAATAAACCCTAGCTATCCTCATCCTTAACATGTTCTATTGAAATAGGAACCTCTACTAACAATGGTGTGATAAGCATGGAAACACTCCTTTCAAAGAAAGCTATACTAAGATGGTTACCGAGATAACAAGACATTGAAACCTAGTTAGACATTAAAATATGGCACTTTCTAGAAGAAGAATTCAAAAGGATGGGTCTCACCATGATTGAAATCATTCAAGAACATATATATGATAAAATATATGAAATTTTATGGTGTGAACTACCCAAATTATTGTCTAATTGGTTAACAAGACTAGAGTACTATTTCTTCCATCCCATAGTGGAAGAGACCATTACTTAGACTGAAGAAAAGATAGAAAAGATAGATCAGTTAATGAAATTGGAAACTAATTGGATAAGGGCAATATATTATTGGGTTGAAACCACTATAGATGGATACACTACTAAATTCATAGTACAAAGCTATATAGTGTTCAAGTCTACATAGGACCACTTTGTCTGAGGAATTAAATGGAAATTTTTATTATGACTACCTCTTCTATTAAAAAATTTGGTGATGAGAAAAGCCATGGTGCCTATTCTAGTCAGTATGGAGTAGTTGCTTCAGGTGTATGGGGATGTGTGCACTTGATGGTGATTTATGGATAGATGAGTGACTAGAGCTTGAGCCTAAATCCAAAATGGAGATGCAGTGGAAGAAGATTTAGAATAAAACTCTAGATTTAGAAAGGTAACTACAATAATAAAACAAATGAAATAAACATATGGATAACCAAGAAGATGTGAATATGAGTAAGAATAGTAGTAGACTAGATGATAAACGAATGTGCAAAAGTGATGAGTGAAGGTCAAAAAAATATATCAATGTTAGATGTTTGTAAAAAGAGTGAGAATATGAAGAGAGAGTAGAAGAAGAGATGTGTGAAGAGGAAGATGAGAGTAGTTTAGGAGTAAAATAGATGAAAGATAGAAGTAGTGTGCAACTATAAAAATGGGTATTGATAGAAGAATAAGAATTAAAAAAATAAATATAAATTAGTCATAGGATAATTATAGGCTCAAGTATAGTAGAGAAATAATTCATTGGAAAGGATTATTCACTAGAAGTGTATACATCCCTATAGCCCAATCTTATATATCCTAGTAGAAGTTTTCAACCAGTCAAGCAAGAGGAGAAGAGTTGGGAAAAATCATTCTTAGATCATGTGAACCATTGGGGCATATATATTTTTAAAAATAAATTATAAAGGCTTTGAATTATATATTATTAAGTAAAATTTAACAATAGTAAGGAAGTGTAGACAAGCAAAGTGCGCATAAAAAAATTTGGGTGAACAGAGTAAAACACAAGCAGGAATACTTAGGACTCAAATAATAGCTATGTAGAAGAATCCATCTATACCAGTTACTATGATGAATCAATTAGTAGGATTCTTAAATTTGGCCATTTATGATGGCTCCATAGACCCTAAATGGTACCTTTTAACTTGTAAAATGAAATGGCAAGTTAAGGGTGTTATCAATGAAAACTTACAAAAATGTGAATTGATAGGAGTTCTAGCTAGGAGAGCCTTAGAAATCATGTAAAAAAGAGATCTACAATATTCAAGTCTTAAATATGTGCAATATTGGCTTTTTACAAAGTTTAAGATTAAGAAATATACTAGTCAAATAATATAGGACCTCAAAGGGATAAGGTAAAAGTCTAGAGAGTTGGTCTATAACTATGATCATAGATTTTTTGATGTAATGAATAAAGTGGAATTCACTTTGATAGATAAGGATAAAGTATCATGATTTGTTGAAGGACTATGAGGTAAGATTTAGTTTGTCACTATATAATTGTAATATGAGACAAAATTAGATTCCAGAGTTGTTGCACTACGAGTAGAATAGATTGAAGACTATAGAGAAGCTCTTGTTGTTACCTCAAAATTTGAAAGCACATTGCAATATTTCATGAAAATAATGGAATAGTATCATGAAAAAAAAACCCAAATTGAACCTATAGTGTATAGAGTATGGAAAAGAAGAAAACCATTGAAACAACTATCTAAAAGTAAGGATAGAATTCTATGAACTTTGTCGAGTAATAGGGCATGCCATGACACAATGTCATCTACTACAGTAATATATCAAAAATCCTAAAATTTATACTATAATTTATGTAAATCCACTAATCATGATGAGAATAATTGTAAATATCTACAATAACTTAAAGAGGGTATCTCCAAAAATGTGTTTTCCATTGTAGCATAGTAAATCTTCTTGATGAAGCAAACAATCCCAGGCTCAGAGGTTGATAATAATTATGCAACCCAAGTAGGTCCATAGTGGATTCCAAGTTCACTATAGTACTAGCCTCATGGCCTAGTTGGATGGAATCATTCTTTGCCTGTATGGACTCATTTAGCACTAAGATGGACACCTCCATCCCCTCAATACTAGTATGCATCACCTTGGAGTTCATCCATAATGCAACCACAATAATCAACCTAGACTCCATCAACTGTGCAATAGCAGTTTAGTATGGGAGATAATAACTAGTAGTATTAATAATAGAATTCTAAGTAGCCACAAGGAGGATATCAATCTAATAGAGTAGGTCAGGTCAGTATAGAGGAAGATACCAAATCAATAGAGGAAACAACTATCAGTGGCCTCCTCTATAATGATACCTATGTGGAGAGTACAATCATGTTTAAAGAAACTACCTAATAAATCCATAGAGATAATCCTATCATGTATATGGTAGAGTCTCTGATTAGCATGATATAGAAGATTGTCTTATTTTGGAGAAGTAGAGGAAAGATAAAGTTGTCTAAAATGTAAGCATGGTAAGTGTAGAACCTAAATACAATGCATTTCTAAACATTGGGACATGGAAAAAACATGCAAAAAAATGACTCCCTCCACTTGAGATGCCTCAGGATCAGGGCATCAGATAGGTTAGACAAGACAAATACCTAGATCTAGCCACAAAAAAGAGTCTTATGAACAAAGCTACATAATTGTTGAAAAATATTCAATAATAGGAAACTACTAATGGTGTTATTACAGCCATCAATGCACAAATGTATGGTCAAATTATGTGCATCATATGACAAGATGGAGTTATCACTGTGTTAACAGATTTACTAAAACTCTTGAGTAATTTAAGTAATGAATACATATCATAAAACATCACAAACCTATTACATAATCTTTTGAAATGTGTGTAGTGTGGCTAGCAAAAGATAGAAAAGCTGGTATAGTATGTCAAGATGAAGAAACCATAGGATGTGGATGCAAAAATTGATATTGAGGTTACAAGATCCAAAATCCCAAATGTTGTCTTTGATTTTGATAGCATAGTAAATGTGATTCCTAGATCCACATGGGAAGCAATTGGATCACCAATTCTTAGTTATATCCCAATAACTCTGAGCTTGGCCGACTACAGGAAAGTTGAGCCTATTGGCCAATTAGAGGATGTTGAGATAAAAGTCACAGACTTGTCTCTATGATGAGACTTTGAGGTCATAGACATGAATATTATGGCAATGCACTACCCTACTCTAATAGGAAAGAAATTGGCGTATGATGGTTGGATGACTATCAATATAGTACACAATCAACTTGAGACACATAAAGGTGATAAGGTTGTGGTCATTCCCCTCAATAGAGCGCATAAGCCATACATAATTTTTATTAAACTAGACTCTCCACATGTTCTATAAGTGACTAGCTAGATGAAGGTCAACATAAAGGAAAATCCTAATGCTATATGTGCAACACAATGCAACTTCATATACCAACAAGCCAAACCTCAAGTACAGTTGATGCTTACCAATAATTGAATATATCAAAATAATGAAGACCAAAACCAATAGCTATGTAGCTAATTGTAAATTAGTTCATTAGTGAAGACTATGCCTCCATGTTTGTAAAATTTCCCACTTACTCAGAATTTGTTTTCTTGTACCAAGATGATGATCACATGTAAGATTACATAGAACTAATAAGGCATAGTGCCCTAAGAAGTAGTTTCTTCTATCAGTGGTAATTTAGATATGCATCTCCTTAATTGTGCCTATGGTGACCATGAACTTTAGCCCATGAGGATGGTCTTTGCACATGAATGTCAACTACCCATATATTATGCAACAGAGGACATCAACAATTTTATTTTATGACTTAAAGTCTATATTTTGACTATCAATTAATAGGTTAACACATTAATAGGGAGTTGATGTAACTTGGTGGGCAACTCATCAAAATGATCAGCTAGAGTGGGATGATGCCTATGAACTCATGATCATTATATTTTATCTCCCATAATTCATCTACACTAATTGGCCATTTTTTTAAGGAGAGTGCCCTAAGATTGATATCCATAAATGTGTTGAATTTTAGAATGTAGAACATGTGGCACTTAAGTATTGGGTTCATATTTTTCACTATACACTAGATCAACTACTCATAGCATGGTACATACACCAGGAACATAGGATAGAAACCAAACATTGGGCATAAGTGCAAAGTGACTTCATACAAAATTTTGTTTTTGAAGATGAAAACCCATTAGTCGATAATTTACTTCAAAAACTCAAGTAATTTCTATACCATGGGTGCACGCAAGATTTGAGTTCCACAACAAAATCAACTATGTAGAAAAATGTAGCTTCCATCTTAATTTTGCACTCTAAAGATATAAAGATGTTAGGACTGAAGAACAAGCTTTAACGTAGCCTTGTCACTAAATCCAAGATGAGGCAGATGAAGATGAATATTTTGATTCTAAGGTAGATTTAGATTTGAATGATTTATTTAGACTTGAGCAGTCTATAGAACCACTCAAGAACACTGTCATAGCACTAACTAAAGAAGATAATCTACACATCATCCAAATCTTAGAAAAAGAAGGACAAAAGAAGATCCAAGAATTAGTGGATGAAGAAAAATGTAATATATATCAGTAACCTCTAAAAAAACATGTTGCTAACATAAAAACAGAGGAGGTTCTAAAACTATCAAGCATAGGTGACTATTAGATGGAGATTGAAATATTAGAAGCCCTACAACTTTTGAGGGATTACCAAGATGTATTCCTTACTAAGTTATCAAAGGTTCAAGGATTTTATCCATCTCTTGGTGAGATGCATATTTAATTGAAAGAGTGTGCATGTCTAATGAATAAGCAACCATATAAACTCAACCACAATATGAAACTAAAAGTAAAAGCAAAATTGGATAGAATGTAGGACATAGGGATAATCTATCCATTAGAAAAAGTTCACTGGGTAACCCCAATGGTAGTATAATCAAATAAAATAGGATAAATCTGGGTATGTAGAGACTACCACATTTTGAATGATGCTTTCATAAATGATTCACTCCCCATACCATTTATATATGAAGTTTTGGAGTCTGTCACAGGACACAAAGTATACTCTTTCATAGATGGGTTCAATAAATACCATCAATTTTTGATCGTAGAGGAGGATCAAGCCAAAATGAGTTTTATAATAGAATGGGGTTTTTTGCATACAAATTTGTGTTGTTTGGTCTGAAAAAACACTTATGATGTTCTCATGTGCAGTAGTCTCAACATTCAAAGATTTTATCCATGATTTTTTTAAAGTTTATTTAGATGATTTGGCAGTCTTCTCCTTATTAAAGAGTATTTTTCCAAGTTATGGTTGATGTTAGAATGATGTCGATCTTTGCACATCACTTTAAATTTGAAGAAATGTTTATTATTTACACATTTTGGTCATTAATTATACATGTTTATAATGATGGCATTTTGGTAGATCAAGATAAAATCACAATAATCATGAGTATGCCACCACCTATTAATTCTACTAAAGTGTGCTCCTTTTATAGACATACAGGATACTACCAAAAATTTATCAAAGTCTACATAACAATATCATCTCCACTAAAATCTTTACAACATAAGAATACTAAGTTTGTATGGACATCTACATGCCATGCAGCTTTCATTAAGCTCAAATAGTGACTAGTCACTATGCCTATAGTTATTTTTCCAAATTGGACTAAGTTATTTCATGTACATGTAGATGCTTTGAGCATCATAGTTGGTGAAATACTTGTGTATCCCAAAGATGGTGTGCTTGATCATCCCATTCACTTTTCTAGTCAAAAATTATCTAATGTAGAGAAAAATTATATAACCATGAAATGGGAAGCATTAGCCATTATGTTTGCACTACAAAAAATTTGGCACTATCTTTTGGTGACACTATTCAAAGTTTTCACAGACCATCAAGATCTACGCTACTTGGTCAACAAACCAATGTTATGAGGATGATTATCTTATTGGTTGATGTTGTTTTAGGAATTTCAATTCTGAATAAATATATAATTAGGTAGAGAAAATATGGGACCTGACCATCTCATTCAAATTTTGAATGGCGAAAAGCTCAAAGAACTACAAGAAGATTCACTTGATGCATACCTCTTCCGTGTCTCTATGATTCCTAAAAACTTTGAAGTTATTTCCAATTTCCTCAAAAAAAGAATCTTCCCTACGCACTTTTAAGAATGGGATAAAAAGTAATTTGTGACCAAAGTACTACCCTATAATATCATTAATGGACTACTATATCACTTGGGAAAGGATGAACTCCTGTGTAGGGTTGTCCTCGAACATGAATGACCTCAACTCTTAGAGGAATCTCATTAAGGAGTCATAGGAGGACATTTCATAGGAGAGGCTACTAACAAAAATATTCCATAGAGTGGATTGTGGTGGTTGAATTTGTTTCAGGATGCACATAAAGTTATGCAGCATTACGATGTCTATCAATGTATAGGAAAACCCAATCCAAAAAGATGAGATGTCATTACAGCCCTTATTAGTTGAGCAACCATTTAAACAGTGGGGCATTAAATTTGTAGGATCAATAAACCCTCCAATTAATTTTAACAAGGCTAGGTATATCATTACTATGACAGATTATTTCACTAAATGGGTTGAATTTGTTATCACACATAACTAATGTATGAAGGACATAGCAATTTTTTTGTATGAAAACATCATTACCAGGTTCATATGTCTGATCAAACTAGCTATAAATAGAGGAACATGCTTCCTCAATAATACCATCAAATCTTTGATGGAATAATTCATGAGTGTGCATCATAAGAGCACTACCTATCATCTATAGTTGAATGGCCAAGATGAAGCTTTAAATAAAGTACTAGGGAAAATGCTCACAAAAATATGTGTTGTCAAGCACAAAGATTGGAAAAATCACATTCTTGTGATCTTATGGTCATATCACACAAATTATAAAAGAGCTATAGGATTTACAACATTTTAATTGGTGTATGATTAGGAAGCAGTCACACCAATGGAGTATCTAGTGCCCAGCCTATGCATCACTATGGTCATGTGTTTAGGAGATCAAGAATATCTTACTAATTGACTCTTGGAATTGAATAATATGGTTGAGCTTAGAAGAAGATCAACATAGATACAGGAATTACATAAGCTAATTTAGAAAGCATGGCATGATAGGAACCTATGCCATAAGGAATTCCACAAGGAGCAGCCAATTTTGTTATATGATAGCCAATTCAAATAATTCCCCAAAAAATTACAAATAAGATGGAAAGAGCCTTACATTATTCATGATTTAACATAGCAAGGAATGGTAGTTTTAAGGGACCTTTAAGGAACTGTATTTCCAAGGAAAGTAAATGGATGTAGGATTAAGCCCTACCACCAATAGTCTATTTTATCTCATTCCACAGGCTGAGTAGGTGCTGAGTAGTACCATGTAGATTAGGATTTTTCTAATTTGTAAGTTTTATGTGTGTGTTTGTTTTCTATTTGTTTGTTTGTATATAATCTCAGTAACGGTAATGGTGAAATACATGGACCAAGTATCAAGTGCACTGGACGTGAATAGGAAGAGCCACGTGTACCAATGGAAAAGTCAAAGAGGAGCTAATGAAAAATATTAAGTCTAAAAAAGTAGCTAAAACATCAAATTCAAAAGCTATCCATTAGCTAACAATCATCCACTATAAATAAATATAGGAGCCAAAGGTCGATGAATACGATTTTCAACAAATCAATAGCTAGTTAACATCAATAGATTGTACCTCTCATATAGACACCTAAGGGAAAATGTCATAATTCCACATATGCACCAATGACTAACTACTCTAATGGCCAAATAGGAAATTGATTCACCACATCCATTATTGCATTCAAGATTAGTGGACAGCTAGGCATGGCCTTGATGCGAAATCCAAGAGGCATGAAATTTATAAAAAGCTAAGTTTGAACTCCATGTCTAAATTTAATTCTTAGCATATTTTCTAGAGATACAGCTATCAAAGACCTGAACCATTTCCTTTGCATAGAGCACTCAAACACATTCAAATTCCTTCTCATTCAGTCATGGACACTATGTCGCTAATTTGACCCCTCTTATAGCCACAAACAAAAGCCATAGGTGTTGACATAGCACTTCAATAGACAAAATATAATGATCAAGAGCCATTCTAATACCTGTACAAATCTGAGTAGAATATCTTTCAACCATACCCTATGGATGTTATGCAACCACTCACCCTTATAGTTCCCCATAGATTCCATAATATAGATGTTGAGTGTCTAATTTGAATGCCAAAATTTGGTAACATGGGTGAAATCATTCAAGTATTACTTGGATGATATAATAATAGAGCTATCTATTTGGGACTAAATGATATGGTCATCATTAACACACAAGCTATGACACAAGCATTGGGCATGCCTACATAAGGAGATTTATTGTTGTCATATAATACCAAGACACCATTGATTCTACAAGAAGTCCACAACTTGTATGTGTGATAAAATGAAGGAATCTCAATAGATGAGATCTTAGATGAGCCTATACACATTCTTATCTAGTGCATCACCAGATGATTTTGGAAAATGACCAAGTCTACCAAATAGATACCAAGAGGAGTTATGGATATCACTCATAGTATGATCCACAGAGGTGAACAATTTAATTAGCCAAAATATTTTGTACAATAATTGCTCACAAACATCAACAAGTGTTAGACCACCCTAAGTTAGATCTTATAGTACTAGTTTCTGATCCTCTTCTTTTGTTTCACATAATGGAAATCACTCGAGGGACAAGTGCACCTAGATACAAACTACTAGCCAGTGCAGTAATTCTATAACATCATATGGACACAAGAATAGGGAGCCCTCAAACATGAGGGGAATTTCAAAGCATAGTGGGAGGAGTGTTTAGATCTCATTATAACACACCCCTGATTCCTACCAGATGTCCTCTAGTATCTGGGATAACATGCCAATGTCACATTATTACCAAAGGGAGTTTTCATTACAATCCATGAGCTTCTATGCTCACCCTTTAAACCACTTCCATTTTTCATCATAATAGAGATGACACAGACCAAGGTGGATAGATAAAAAGATCATGCAATAAGGTGAGCAACTCCTCTATAATCCATACCATCAATCACAAACATTCCTATGATGTAAACATTAGAACCAGCATCTAGTTCACAAAAATAAAAGGGGAAGTTCAAAGTAAACCCTCACTCGGTATCACCCTCTCTAAATTACATAACACATATTATGGCAACATGGAAAGATGACCTAAAGGTACCCTAAATAGATAGTTCCTATGATATTATGGAGATGTTGATTGATCCATAGGAGGTCTACCAAGTCATGTTGGAAGACATAGCTGGAGACAATTATGACAAGGAGGAAGAAAAAATATATATTTTTCTAGAAGGTGGTACGTACAATGAAAATATACAAAAAAATTCCACTAGAACTATTGGTGTAACTTCTCACCTATCCACCTTCCATTATTATGAATAGATTTAAAGAGGAGGTGGATTAACTATGACACATAATGGAATTCTTCCCACTAATGACTACTCTAATGTTTGAACTTGATGTTATCTTTGCACCCTTACCAGAGAGCCCTTCGGAACCACTTGTATTTAGGCCATGAATGATATGAGATACTAGAGTCTTACCTACACTTAAATAATGCACATTTGGCTAGCTAACTATGGAGTAGGAAGTGCAACCTACCCCAAAAATATATGCACCAACACCTAAACATAAATTAGTCACCATAGGTAGAAAGAAGCAGCAAGTGCCCAACTTGGAGGTGCACCCTGAGGACTCTCCACCATCATTAAGGCACAAAAGGAGGATGAAATTACACAAGATTAGATAACCATTTAAGAACATTAGGATAAAAGAGAAGAATCCACTCATGTTAATGAACTTAGACATAGAAAGGAAGAGAAGAAGAAAAAGAAGGAAGAAGAGAAACAATGAGAAATGCAATAAGCTAAGGAATTAGAGGCCTCCAAAAAGGCCAAGGATGTAGAGGTAGACTTGTAAAAGGATCAATATATGGCCCAGTAAGCTCAAGAAGTAGTTTTCATACAATATCAAATCCAAGAAGAGAGAAAGAGAGAGAAGGAAAAAGAACAAAAATGGCAACAAGACATAGCAGCCCAGGTGTAGAAATAGGTAGAAGAAACTACTAAGATGAAGGCACACCAAGTTGAATTCATGTGGAAATAACAAGCATAGTCAAAAGCTTAGGAATAGGCCTAAGAAATGCAAGAATAAGAATTTAAGAGGAAAGAAGAAGAGGAACACAAGCAGAAGAAAGAAGAAGAGAGGAAGTAGAAAGAAGAAGAGGAGGAGAGAAAGAAGAAAAAAAGAGAAGACTTTGAAGAGAAATAGAAAAAGGAAGAGGAAGAGAAGAGGGAGGAAGAAGACCAGAGAAGGAAGGAAATAGAGAAAAAGAAGAAACAAAAAGAAGATGAGGAGAAAAGGATGATGGAGAAAGAAGCTATAAAGAACAAATAAGAGGAAGAGGCTAGACAGAAGAAGGTTGAGAATGTTTCACAATAAGAAAAGCTAGTAATAGAGGCCACAACATAGCAGTAATTATCCACCATGATGTAGGCACAAACTCAGTTACCATAGTCTCCACTAGGAGGTGTATGGCTCTGGGATATTCTAGCAGTCACTATTCGACAGACCACTTTCCCCCTTCCTCTAGCCACCATGTCATGACAAGATCCTACAACAACATCTAGCATATTGGTAACTATTTTGGCCAAGTAGGAAACATCCTTGGGCATCTCTTGCTTGCCCTTGAAAAATAATTAGAGAGAGCCATAGCATTTCAAGAATATATCAATCAAAAGGTGGCCTCCCTAGAGTAAGAGCATGACCAAATAAATGCTAAGAATTTTGAACTACAGGCATAATTACAAGTAGTGAAGGCTATTGAAGACACTTATCCATATTTATCTTCATGAGTCATCAGTGAAAAAATCATGTTGGATCACCATAGGTTAATGACCCTAGTAGTTGAGTTTACCAAAGATTAGTGTGTCACATAGTAACTCTATGCACTTAGTAACTTGGGCTACAGTGTGAAGAATGATACCATGACTTTGATTACTCTACTAAAAGAGTATCAAGGTATGTTGGACATCACAACCATTCAATCACATCAACTTACATGCATATTTTGGATTAGAAGTAGCAACTTGACAATTCCTTGACCAACCCTAGTATTGACTTCAACATAGCTAACACATCCCACATAGTCATGCACAACTTGACTGCATCAACAGGTAAAATTAAAATTTCTCTCTATAAATAATTCAATGCTTAGGATAATGTGCATGGTCAACTTTATAGCTGGAAATAAGACTTGTGATGTAGTACATTTACAGGGGAATAGGTAGAGAGATATGCAAAAAATCTAGACTAGTTGAGTGCAGGGATCTAATTGAAGATTAGCTATATAAGAGTTAACCTAAGTGTTGCATAGAATGACGAATTAAAAGAACTCATCAGGATTTATGCACCAATGTTCATCTTAATTCACATGGTCTAAGAGGTCATGCTTGACTAGGATACAATCAAAACTAACTTGGTTCCATTCTGTAATGAGGTGACTATAATGCTAAAATTTCCTATGTACATGCAACCTTTAAAACTTCAACAAGAAATCATGCAACGGATAGCTACCTAGATATAGGTCAAGGATCCCACTAGTCATTCTTATTCATAAAAAACACCACCTTGTAACAGTTGAGTACTATGCAATGCACAAATTTTGAAAAAAATTGCACAATTGTAAATAATTTTTTACATTGGGGATGACTAGTGAGGCAAGTGGGGTTAGGATGGTTAAAAACCCATAAAGGGTGGCCACCTAATTATGTCAACATATTAAAAACCTAAAAGGGTGGTAGGTTGGTATGTTACTTAGTTGAAAACCTGAAAGGGTGGCTAAGTAGTGCACAAGAGGTGAAAATCATAAATGGCACTTTGAGTGATTACTATGACTCTTACTAAGTCTACCCACATGTTTAGCTTCTACCTTCAGCACATAGACAAATGAACCTATGAAATTATCTCAGTATGAGACAACATTTTAAGTCTAGAAAAGTATTGGGAGAAGAAAAATGGATAAGAAAGTTGCACAGCATATTCCTTTGAATATTTATGCATTATATATGAAGTTGTCAACTAATTTATTTTGTCCTATTCTCTTAGCTTAGGATAGAAGATGAACAGTCTCCTCATTTTGGTGTCAATGTATGAAGAATAATATGAATAGTCAAGAACTAAAGTGACTATAAATATCTATGTTTATACAAAGAAGTTGACCTTTTATTGAGATCAAATATAGACTTTTTGGTTCATGGTTACCTATCGAATCTATTATGTTAATCCTTGTTTGTGTTATCATGTTTAATGCTTTGGCTTTATCTACCTTAATATAATATGAATGCTTTGTATCTTTCAAGAACTCTTGGTTAATCTTAGTTTCTACCTATCACATAATATTTCACTTTTTTCATGCTTTAGGTTAACATGAATTCATTGCACTATCCTGCACAAACTAATAAAACTTAGATATCTTCATCTTTATCATGTTTTATTGAAATAGGAACCTCTACTACCACTAATCTCATCATTATTCTTATGTAATGGAACAAGTTTTTCCACCTAAGTTGAGTGTTTAATTAGAAATATAATAACTGACTCTATGAGTTTATACAGCTCATCTCTCATCAAAGGCTCAAGCTTTGGATTGATAAGCCTTTGTCTTTATCTCATTGGTTTACTTTCAACCTCCAACTCAATGGTGTGTTGAGCTAGGATTGGATCAAATCCTTTGAGATCACTATATTTCCATGCAAACACATCAATAAAACTTATGCATAATTCAATGAAAGCTTCCTTTTGATAAGGAGTGCATACCTTACCCAACTTAAAGTTTTTACCAATTATAATCTCCACATTGGCATAATGTTCATCCTTTGTTGAAAAATATAACTATTCATTTATCAACTCATCATCGCCAATGAATATGTTCTCAATAGTGACCAATCCCTTGGGTAACTTATTTGTTTTTAGTTGCATAATCTAATCACCATACTATTGTAAGAACTTTGATTGATTTCTTTAGGAAAACTCAATCTCCTCTTGCATAAACATGACAATTTGATCATCATCTTCAAACACTTGCCAATTCTCTTGGTTATTTGGAATAGAATCCCTTACCACCAATTTAACATGTGACTAAAAATTTTCACTTTTTATATGAACTGGGATGCTGAATTGAGCCCCAATGGCAGCCAACCTATTTGCATGTTTATTCTCACCGCTTGTTATGTCTTGAATGTTGAAATCATGAAAATCATTAATTAAGTCCCACACCCTATGCTTATATGATCTAATAAATAAGTTTTTTCATACATTAAACCTATTACTTATTGAACTACAAGTTCACTGTCAACAAAAACTTACAAGGTGTTGACTTTCATCTTCCTATCCCACTGCAAACCATGAACTAGTGCCTCATATTTTGTAACATTGTTTGAACAACTAAACTAAAACTTAACAAAAGAGAAATACCTTTTCTTTGTTAGAGAAACTAACATCATTCCAGCCCTAGAACCATTATTATTCTTTGATCCATCAAATTATAATTACCATAGACCATCAGTAGACACATCATCCTTCATCATGGCTGGAATTGGTACATCACACCCAATCCCTCTTCTTTAATTAGCTTATCAGGATCATGATCATGTAAGTTAGAGGCCCACTCATCAAGGAAAAAGTCTGAAAATCCATCTAAAGGTGATTCAATTTTCACTTCACTATTTTCTAGCACCTCATCTAACATGACATATGTTAGGTTGTGGAGCTAAAAGTTTCACTGATGTAAATGGAGGAGGTTGTTGAGTGTCACATTAATCGACATCGGTCAGGCCAACCGAAGTCAGTTAGGGGTAGACCGGAAGCTACTGACATCGGTCATGATCAGCTGACATCAGTCATCTCCAGATAGATAGAGACTAACATTGGTCATCTATGCGTACTAGTCTAATTTTACACAGACAGTTAGTTTTTATGTAATGACTAATTTTAGTCTTGAGTCTGCGTTTATAATTATTGTTTGTTTTGGGATCTATTTCATAGACCCATGGGGCTATATTGTAAGGTGAAGGATCAAAATGACTTGTCAAGGACAAGGACAAGGGTTCTTCCAAGTGTAAGATCAGTTGATCTGTAGGTGTGCAAGATCAGGGAGATCTACATGGTAAGTAAGGTCAGTTGATCTGCAGGTGTGTGTGTGCAAGGTCAAAGGAGATATGTGGGGTAGTAAGATCAAGGAGATTTACAACACAATAAGGAGCAAGATTAGGGAGATCTACTTGGATTACTTTGAGTACTTGGTGGACTGGAAGTAGGCAACAATGGTTGAGTTGATTGTCACTTACTGTTGGAGATAACAACTCAGTTATTGAGTTGATTGTGTTTGTAATTGAGAGAGAGAGAACTCTTGAGGGAGAATTACTGTACGCCCAAGAGGTGTGGGAAGAGTGAGATTTCTTCATTTATTTCCTTTTGAAAGAGTGTTAATACAAGATTGTATTATCTCTCATATTTTGTGTTGTCTTTGAATTTTAGTTACATATTACTTCTAGTTTCATTCCGTGTTTAGTTGCTTATACAAAGGTAATCAATTGTGCTCTTAAGGAGTAGGATCCTAACAAGTGGTATCAGAGCTATGTGTTCTAGATTCCTGATAGCTAGTATCATAGTTGTGTGTTGTAGGATCCTGACAAGTGGTATCAGAGCCTAGTTGAAGGTTCATCAGAGCCTGGTTCGGAGCAGGTTAGTGTTTGTTGATTACAGGTCACTCTCAGGGGTTTTTGATTGAGTGGGAGTAAAGTAATGGTAGAAGAAAGTACACTAAGAATAGATAAATTCAATGGCAAGAATTATCAATTACTGAATTATGGAAAGAAAGGGTAGGTAAAGAAAGATTGTTGGTTGGTAGAAGATCATCATGAAGGAAATAAAGAAGCAAATGATGTAGGTATTGTTGCACAGGATGCTCTTATATGATCCTTGGATAAAGTAGAATCTTGGGTTTTAGATTCTGGTGCCTCTTTCCATGTAACCCCAAATAGAGTATTTTTTCATGAGTATGTCCATGGAGACTTTGGAAAGATTTATTTAGGGGTTAGTGAGCCTTGTCAAATTGTTGGCAAAGGGGAAGTGTGGCTAAAATTGTAGACGAGCAACACATGGGTGTTGGAGGATGTCATGCATGTCCCAGTCCTAAAGAGGAGTCTAATTTCTATAAGAAAGTTAGGTGATGAGGGTTGCACAATAACTCTCACAGTGGAATCTTGGAAAGTTTCCAAGGGTGCACTTGAATTAGCATGTGGTAAGAAAGTAGGTACAATTTATCTATCTACTTGTATTACTGATTCTCCTTCTATTTTATCTACTTTAGATGTAGATGCAAAGATGTGGCTCTGTAGGCTTGGTCACATGAGTGAGAAGGGAATGGATGTTCTTAAGTCAAAAGATAAGAGTTCAGATTTGAAAAGCATAGATCAAGATTTTTGTAAGCAACAAAATAAAGTGAGGTTTCTTGATACTGATGCTACAAGAAAGGATCAGGTTTATTGTATAAAGAGGAAATCTGATGTTTTTGATAAAGTTAAGAATTGGAAAGCCTTGGTTTTCAAGGAGAAGATGATGGATAGAGATCAGCTCAAGAGGCTGATTAATTCTGAGCAGGGCAGTGTTGATTTGGACAAGGTTATGATCCAAAATGAGCTCACGGGTAAAAATCATCACTCATAAGAAAACACAGTTACCAACGTCAGTCAGGTGAAAACTAATGTCGATCAGGTAAGAACTGGCATCGATCATGTGTAGACTAAAGTCAGTGATGTCAGTTAAGTGGACACCGATGTCAGTTAGGGAACTGACATTAGTGATCAGGAGGAATTGACATCGGTCGAGTGCAGACCGAGGTCGACTAGGGGTGATCGAGATTGGTCACTGTTAAAATGGATTTTGGGCAGACAGCAAGCTGTTAAGGAGTCTCAAATGCCCATGAGGAGGACTAAAAGGATAAGTAAGCCTCAAATTCGTTATTCCCCTTATTTACACTACTTTTTGCCCACTGATGGTGGAAAACCAGAAAGTTTTGAAGAGGCAATGTAGGTAGAATCCAGGAAACAGTGGGAGCATGGCATGAATGAGGAAATTGATTCCTTGGAAGAGAACCAAATGGGAGATTTGGTAGAGTTTCCAGTCGGGATGAAAGCACTGAAAGACAAATGGATTCCTAGGTTAAAGAAAGGAGAGAATGGATAGGTGAGATAGAAGGCCAAGGTATATGGTCTTGGGCAGGCTCTAGGACAATGGTGTTTAAGGTTTGACAGGTGTATGACAAAGCATGGCTTTAGTCAATGTCAATGTGACCATTGTCTTTAGTTTACCAAGTTGGATAATGGTCGTGACATTATCTTATTACTGTATGTAGTGTATATGCTTGTTGCAGGGTCATACATGCAGGGATTTGCTGAGCTAAAGGTAAAAGTAGCTCAGAGATGTGCTAGGAAGGATTTAGGAGGAGCAAAGAAAATCCTTGGCATGAGTATTTCTAGAGACAGGGAAAGTCACAAGTTGATTTTGTCTCTAGAGGATTATGTGAATAAGGTAGTAGAGTGGTTCAATTTGTAGGATGCAAAACCGGTTAACACACCTATGGTTGGACAGTTCACAGAACAGTGTCCAGAATCACATGATGAGGTTGAGTACATGAGTAATAGACTTGATATTACCTAAGCAGTGGGAGTTGTCAGCAAGTTTGTGGCTAATTCGGGAAAGGATCATTGGAAAGTAGTTCAGTGGGTTCTCAGATGTCTGAGAGGGACCAGCAGTAGGTATTCATGTTATGCAGGGTCAAGCACTTCTCTACATGGGTATGTAGATTCGAATATGGCAGGTGACTTGGATGATAGGAGAAGCACCACAGGATATGTGTTCACTATTGGTGGTACAGTGGTTAGCTATATTTTAGAGATGTAGAAGGTTGTTACAGTCACAGAGGCTAGCAAGGATAAGAACCCTGTGGAAATGTTAACAAAGCTGGGAACAAAGGAGAAGTTAAATCTTCATTCAACTTCTATTGGTATTCAAGATTAAACTTGAAGATGGATATAAGCCAGGAAACAAAATTAGAAGATGTACAGGTATAGGTACAGGTGCAGCTATTTATCTCCAAGTGGGAGATTGTTAGGTTGTGGAGCTAAAAGCTTCACTAATGCAAATGGAGGAGGTTGTTGAGTGTCACATTAATCAACATCGGTCAGGCCAACTAACATCAGTCAGGGGTAGACCGAAAGCTATTAACATCAGTCATGATTGGCCAATGTCAGTCATCTCCAGATAGATAGAGACCAACATCGATCGTCTATGCGTACTGGTCTAATTTTAGACGGAAATTCAGTTTGCATGTAAAGACTAATTTTATTCTTGAGTCTGCATTTCTAATTATTGTTTGTTTTGGGATCTATTTAATAGACCCATGGGGTTATATTGTAAGGTGAAGGATCAAAAAGACTTGTCAAGGACAAGGACAAGGGTTCTTCCAAGTGTAAGATCAGTTGATCTATAGGTGTGCAAGATCAGGGAGATCTACATGGTAAGTAAGCTCAGTTGATCTGCAAGTGTGTGTGTGCAAGTTCAAAGGAGATTTGTGGGGTAGCAAGATTAAGGAGATCTGCAACACAACAAGGACCAAGATCAGGAAGATCTACTTGGAGTACTTTGAGTACTTGGTAGACTGGAAGTAGCCAACAATGGTTGAGTTGATTGTCACTTACTGTTGGAGACAATAACTCGGTTATTGAGTTGATTGTATTTGTAATTGAGAGAGAGAGAGAGAACTCTTGAGGGAGAATTACTGTATGCCCAAGAGGTGTGGGAAGAGTGATATTTATTCATTGTGTTTCCTTTCGAAAGAGTGTTAATACAAGATTGTATTGTCTCTCATATTCTATGTTGTTTTTGAATTCTAGTTACATATTACTTCTAGTTTAATTCTATGTTTAGTTGCTTATACAAAGGTAATCAATTGTGCTCTTAAGGAGTAGGATCCTAACAAGTGGTATCAGAGCTGTGTGTTCTAGATTCTTGACAATTGGTATCAGAGCTGTGTGTTGTAGGATCTTGACAAGTGGTATCAGAGCCTGGTTGAAGGTTCATCAGAGCCTGGTTCGGAGCAAGTTAGTGTTTGTTGATTACAGATCACTCTCAGGGGTTTTTGATTGAGTGGGAGTAAAGCAATGGCAGAAGAAAGTACACTAAGAATGGATAAATTCAATGGCAAGAATTATCAAATACTAAATTATGGAAAGAAAGGGTAGGTAAAGAAAGATTGTTGCTTGGTAGAAGATCATCATGAAGGAAATAAAGAAGCAAATGATGTAGGTATTATTGCACGGGATGCTCTTATATGTTCTTTGGATAAAGTAGAATCTTGGGTTTTAGATTTTGGTGCCTCTTTCCATGCAACCCCAAATAGAGTATTTTTCCATGAGTATGTCCATGGAGACTTTGGAAAGATTTATTTAGGGGTTGGTGATCCTTGTCAGTTGGCAAAGGGGAAGTATGGCTAAAATTACAGATGGGAAACACATGGGTGTTAGAGGATGTCATGCATGTCCCAGTCCTAAAGAGGAGTCTAATTTTTGTAGGAAAGTTGGGTGATGAGGGTTGCACAATAACTCTCACAGCGGAATCTTGAAAAGTTTCCAAGGGTGCACTTGAATTAGCATGTGGTAAGAAAGTAGGTACAATTTATCTATCTACTTATATTACTGATTCTCCTTCTATTTTATCTACTTCAGATGTAGATGCAAAGATGTGGCTCTGTAGGCTTGGTCACATGAGTGAGAAGGGAATGGATGTTCTTAAGTCAAAAGGTAAGAGTTTAGATTTGAAAAGCATAGATCAAGATTTCTATAAGCAACAGAAGAAAGTGAGGTTTCTTGATACTGATGCTACAAGAAAGGATCGGGTTTATTGCATAAAGAGAAAATCTAATGTTTTTGACAAAGTTAAGAATTAGAAAGCCTTGGTTTTCAAGGAGAAGATGATGGATAGAGATCAGCTCAAGAGGTTGATTAATTATGAGCAGGGTAGTGTTGATTTGGACAAGGTTATGATCCAAAATGAGCTCACGGGTAAAAATCATCACTCATAGAAAAACACAATTACTGATGTTGGTCAGGTGAAAATCGACGTCGATCAAGTAGGAACTGATGTCGGTCATGTGCAGACTAAATTTGGTGATGTCAGGCAAGTGGACATCGACGTCAGTCAGGGAACCGACATTGGCAATTAGGAGGAATCAACATCGATCGGGTGTAGACCAAGGTCGGCCAAGGGTGACCGAGATCGGTCACTATTAAAATGGATTTTGGGCGGATAGCAAGTTGTCAAGGAGTCTCAAATGCCCATGAGGAGGACTGAAAGGGTAAGTAAGCCTCGAATTCGTTATTCCCCTTCTTTACACTACTTGTTGCTCACTGATGGTGGAAAACTAGGAAGTGTTGAAGAGGCAATGCAGGTAAAATCTAGGAAATAGTGGGAGCATGGCATGAATGAGGAAATTGATTCCTTGGAAGAGAATCAAATGGAATATTTGGTAGAGTTGCCAACTAAGATGAAAGCACTAAAAGATGAATGGATTCCCAGGTTAAAGAAAGGAGAGAATGGATAGGTGAGACAGAAGGCCAGGGTATATGGTCTTGAGTAGGCTCCAAGACAATGGTGTTTAAGGTTTGATAAGTGTATGACAAAGCATGGATTTATTCAATGTTAATGTGACCATTGTGTTTATTTTACCAGGTTGGATAATGGTTGTGACATTATCCTATTACTGTATGTAGTGTATATGCTTGTTGCAGGGTCACACATGTAGGGATTTTATGAGCTAAAGGTAAAAGTAGCTCAGAGGTGTGCCAGGAAGGATTTAGGAGGAGCAAAGAAAATCCTTGGCATGAGTATTTCTAGAGATAGGAAAAGTCATAGGTTGATTTTGTCTCTAGAGGATTATGTGAATAAGGTAGTGGAGTGGTTCAATTTGTAGGATGTAGGATGTAGAACCGATTAGCACACCTATGGTTGGATAGTTCACATAACAGTGTCCTGAATCACATGATGAGGTTGAGTACATGAGTACTAGATCTGATATTACCCAAGCAGTGGGAGTTGTCAGCAATTTTGTGGCCAATTCAGGAAAGGAGCACTGAAAAGTAGTTTAGTGGATTCTCAGATATCTGAGAGGGACTAGTAGCAGGTATTCATGCTATGTAGGGTCAGGCACTTCTCTACATAGGTATGTAGATTTAGATATGGTAGGTGACTTGGATAATAGGAGAAGCACCACATGATATGTGTTCACTATTGGTGGTATGGCAGTTAGCTAGATTTTAGAGATGCAAAAGGTTGTTGCAATCACAGAGGCTAGAAAGGATAAGAACCCTGTGGAAATGTTAACAAAGCCGAGAACAAAGGAGAAGTTGAATCTTCATTCAACTTTTGTTGGTCTTCAAGATTGAACTTGAAGAGGGATACAAGCCAAGAAATAAAATTAGAAGATGTACAAGTATAGGTACAGGTGTAGTTGTTTATCTCCAAGTGGGAGATTGTTAGGTTATGGAGCTAAAAGCTTCACTGATGCAAATGGAGGAGGTTGTTGAGTGTCACATTAATCAACGTCGATCAGGCCAATCGATGTCAATTAGGGGTAGACCAGAAGCTGTTGACATTGGTCATGATCGGTCGACGTCGGTCATCTCGAGATAGACAGAGACAGACATCGGTCGTCTGTGCGTACTGGTCTAATTTTAGATGGACAATCAGTTTGCATGTAAAGACTAATTTTAGTCTTGAGTCTGCGTTTCTAATTATATTTTATTTTGGGATCTATTTAATAGACCCATGGGGCTGTATTTTAAGGTGAAGGATCAAAAGGACTTGTCAAGAACAAGGACAAGGGTTCTTCCAAGTGTAAGATCAGTTGATCTGCAGGTGTGCAAGATCAGGGAGATCTACATGGTAAGTAAGGTTAGTTGATTTGCAAGTGTGTGTGTGTGCAAGGTCAAAGGAGATCTGTGGGGTAGCAAGATCAAGGAGATATACAACACAACAAGGAGCAAGATCAGGGAGATCTAATTGGAGTACTTTGAGTACTTGGTGGACTGGAAGTAGGCAACAATAGTTGAGTTGATTGTCACTTACTGGTGGAGACACCAACACGGTTATTGAGTTGATTGTGTTTGTAATTGAGAGAGAGAGAAATATTGAGGGAGAATTACTGTATGCCCAAGAGGTGTGGGAAGAGTGAGATTTCTTCATTATATTTCCTTTCAAAAGAGTGTTAATACAAGATTGTATTATCTCTCATATTATGTGTTGTTTCTGAATTCTAGTTACATATTACTTCTAGTTTAATTTCATGTTTAGTTGCTTATACAAAGGTAATCAATTGTGCTCTTAAGGAGTAGGATCCTAACAAGTGGTATCAGAGTTGTGTGTTCTAGATTCCTGACAGTTGGTATCAGAGGTGTGTGTTGTAGGATCCTGACAACATAGTTAGTGTTCACAACACTTAAAATATATTGCTCCAAATGGAAACATGTTATGGGTTCAAAATGTATTTTTAATTTGGTACCATATCTAGTTTTTAACATCAATTATGTCTAATCATTTGATAATTATCCTCCAATATTTGAGGTGAAGCCCCTTGATAAACACATAGAAAATTAAGGAAGCAAGTCTACCACAACTACATCTTGTTGAATGGTAACATTGGTGCAAGCTTGTAATGTCAAATTCAGATTATGAATGATGCATACTATATTTGTTGTTGATCCATCTAGTTACAACACTCCTTTAGTATTTGGTTCATAAACAAGACCAAGCTTGTCTGTAATTTGCTTGGGTATAATAGTGTTACTAGCTCCATTGTCCACCATACAATTATGAACCAAAGTGTCACCAACTATCAAAAAGAGGTAGAAAAGAGGATTTTTATTTTATTTTACCTTATTTTTGTCCACCTTTACCATTGTATGTACCTATTATAGTGTTTGCTTAGTTGGTTGGTCTAATTGGTTAGGACAACACCTTCTTTCTCAACTAGTTTTGGAGATAATTTGAGAGCTTAAAGTTCTTGAATGAGCATATATTTCTATCTTAGAATAGAGAGGGAATCCCATATGATAATACTGATGTTGGACTTCTTCATCTAATCCATTATACTGAATTGAGACCCACTATTCATCTAATCCACTATACTGGATTGAGACCCACTAACTTTTGGCTGTACTTTTTGAACCACTAATTTCTCATGAACTAGAGGTACTTGAGGAACTTTCCCAACCTCCATATTTTGACTTTTCTATGTTATAGGGGTAGAAAGTTGATATTTGGTACTCTTGGAAACAATATTATGAGTATTATAAACATTACTCACATCTTAAGCCTCATCAATGGATCTTCTTTTATCTCTAGTTAGAATTACAACTTGACCAATTATATTACTAGTTTCACCAATCTAATTGAATGCAACACAATCATCCATTTGCTAATTCACATTAATGGAATTAGGTTTCCCTTGAAATTTTTAAGGTTCTCCTTGTGATGCCAAACTTATTTCTTGGTACTAATTTCCTTGAAGATAAAATTCTTTTTGTGTCATTTATGGCATAAGGATGTTTTGTGACACTAGGGCTTGATTTTGGGCATCATTGAGATTAGATGGTTACCAACCTGAATCTTGTATCAAGTTATTTTGAGATGGTGTGGGAATAATAGATCTTTTATTGGAAGTTACATTAGGATCAAGGGCTACATAAGGTTTAGCTTGAGTTATGGCTCCTTATGGTTGTTAAGTTAGTCTATTTTCTCTAAACCCTTGATAAGGAGGCCTTTGATCTCTTAAGGGTTGATAGGTGGCCTATTTTTTTGTCAATAAGGCCTATTAGCCTAAAATTTTTGTCTTTTGAGTTGCACTATTTCATTCCCAAAATATTGTAACAAACTTATTAACTCTCCAAGCTCACTAGTTTGACTAGAAGAGGTTGTAATTTGGGCTTTAGGGGATGGAATAGGAGTTAAATATGGGAATTAAGGGACTTTATGGGGGGGGGATATGGTTTAAATTATGTGAATATAGGCATTAGAGGCCATGGAGAAAGTTTACCAGCTTGTATCAAGTTGTTCTCTTATCTTATTACAACTTCATAAGCATCTGGCAAGGTAATACCACCCATTGACTATATCATCACACTAATATTAGAGTTGAGATATTTTAGATAGTAAATAAAGGCATATTTTTTGGATGGTCTAATCAATACAGGTATCCTAGTCGATGTCTTTTGGAATCTAAGGTTAAAATTAGACATGAACTCATGAGGAGATCTCTTTATGGTACTTAGTTGTATAAATAAAGATAAGTGATCAGATTTGTCCTTAAATTATCTAAGGATACACATAATTCATCCTAGGTAGCAATGGATTTTAAAGGTATATTTATATACCACTATACTACTTTTCCTTTGAAGGAAGCAGCAAGCAGTCTAATAGCCACATTATCTTGAACAACATTGTGAACTGCACAAAGTTTGGCAACATCTTGGATGTGCTTAATAGGGGTTGTTTGATCTTCTCTTGAGAATAATGGGATACTCTTAAGAGTATACATAGGAATTTCATCAAAATGGGCTAAATTTAGTGGACTACCCCTATTGAATGGAACAAATATTTTATTTTTGATGACCATCTGGATAGTGGGGATTGCACTGCTTAGGATAATAGGATTACCAAGAGATGAATATTTATTCTAAGGATATGGTCTTGTCCTAATAAACCTTGATATTTTATATGAAGTAAAAGGTAACTCAATAAATTAAATAGGAATACCTTTACTTTTTGACCTTGTAGTAATCTTTGGCATGAGAGTATTGCTTGGGTGATGCTATGAACATTGTAACATGAGAACCTTTAATATTATGATGATGACGATGATGGATGTCTTATTCTACTACAAATACTTCTCCTCGGATCTAAATTTTTGAATTTTCCAAGTAGAATGGTTCCTACCAGGTGTGCCAAAAACTATTGTGGTCTTAATTTGCACCCATGGAGGGAGTTCTTCAAGCTCTCTCCAACTAAGCCAAAAAATGAGAACAACCTTAGGTTGTGGGTATCCTATAATAAATTTGAGCCTCCAGAGAGGGCTGGATCCCTTTGGGTCTATCACCTAAACTAATATCTTGCTTCAAAAAGGGAGAGAAATAGACAATAATGCATGAAAACATGTAAAAGGAGATGATGCACCAATGTTATAGATGTTTATAATTGTACAAAAAACTCTATGAGACACTTCAAGACTACAAATACCACTTCACTTACTCCTTGATCATCTTTCATATAATTATTTCACAAAAAGGCATGAAATACCTATCAATCTAGCATGGGAGGGTAGTTGTCCACTTTCAAACCAATCAACAAACTATCTATTGCACTTAGAATGACCTATGAAAGCTATAAGACACTTCAAGAAGGTGAGAAAAATAGATAGAGGCAAAGGAAAACATACATTCACTTAACCACATCAATGAATTCATAATTCACACATAAATATAGCTTATAAATGGAGGAATTTAGTCTTTATTACATCAAATAGGTGTTATAGTTCAAATCTTGGCATAGACTAGACATGTCAAAAGCACAAGAGTCTCTTGTCTCTAAAAAATGAAAATTATCAGAGAGATCTTATAAAAGGGAAGAAATGGGTAATTTATATAAAAGGGGAAGTAATAATCAATAAATGAGGCCCAACTACACTTTATTGATTAGAATTAATCATGTTCAAAAAATTAACCACTGATCAGCTCCAAATAACTCTTGATTTCTTCCCATTGGCTTAGAATGCACTAGAAGACAAGCCTTTGGTTAAGGTGTTGAGTCATGATCCATATAAAAGGGGAAATCCCTAAAGACTTTAAAACTTCATTAAATGCTTTGTCTACATTCTCCAACCTCCAAACTCTCCATCTACTTAATGATCTTGTATCACGGTACATCATCTTGATATGTTCCCTATGCTATCAGACATTTACTTTAAATCCATTCATCTAGTGTCCCTTTATAACACAATTTTTATAATACCATGCCCTTGCACCAACTTCTTTCTCTAACAAAAGTTTTCCATTACTCTAAAACCCTTAACAAAGGTCCTCTATAGATGAAAACCAATTCCCCTATTAGTTTTCATATAACTATAATTCCCATGAATCTCCATAGGCTACCTATTCTCTTTGATCAAGACGTAAAGATTATGTTTGAGGCTCTTGAGATGTTTCTACTGAGCTTTAATGACATCCTTGAATTTGAAGGGTTTACTCCTAGTAGCCAAGATCATATTTGATCTTCACATTTATGCACTTACCTATCTGAGTGGTAAAATCTTTTGATCCAATGTGTTTGCCTATGTCTCACCTTTCACCATGATACTATTTATCATATTAAAAAAACCTATCCTCACCTCATGCCTTCTAAGCTCTACTTTTTTTATTTCTTTAAAAGTCTCCTAGCTTTGACCTTCACCATCAGTTGTTGATCTTGATCTATATTCAAGAATGTACCACTTATTGATCCTATATTTATCCTTAGCATTTTTTTGTTATTTTCATCTGGTTAACATGCTTGTGCCATGTGTTATCCCTGCATGCAATCTGGGTTCCTTGACTTCTTCACCTTATATGCATTGTCGATCTGTTGTACTCAATTAAATGTTCTCTGTTGATCTTTGGTCTAATTGATTAAATGCACATCATTGATCATTTAATTTACCATGATCATTCCATTTTTTATCCCTACATTCAATCCCAAAATCTTATTAATTATTGAACTTATGCTCATCATTGATCTAGATTTGCATAATTTAACTCCAGCCATTAATCTTGATAGTCCCATAGACTCGAGCTATTATCTACATGTTGTTAATATATGATCTGATCAAGTGAGATTTTAACACTTGGTAGTAGTGTGTTCATTCTCAGGATCCTTTGAAGATTTTTGAATTAAAATGGATAATTCTTACATCTTTTATTTGATGTCCCTAGGCACGTCCCACATTGCCAGATCATTTTTAAAGGCTTGTATCTTGATATATAAAATTCATCAAGACACCAAATTTATAGGAGATGATATTGACACAAAGTACATCATCTTCATGTAATATTTTAACTTTGGTTGGCCTCCTAAGTACATTTATTAAATTCATAACCAACTAATATATTCATCCCTGCATGACATGTTAAGATAGTTTGGTTCCCAACTCATTGACTCACAAAACAAATTGGCATGATATGTAAAGTTTTGAATGGTAAGGGTGATAATTTGGCCTATGGGGTCAAAATTGTCAGCAATGACCTAGATTATAAGTTATCAAATCAATCTCTTGGGATACTCCTTTAGTAATATATACCTATATATGTATTTTACCTATAATTAGTATGGAAATAGGGAAGCTTTATTCAATTAAATGCTTGATAGAGTGATTTTGATAACTTACCTTGATCTCTTTGGTCTTTTTATAGATGAGGAATGAATGAGGGTTGATCTTGTATTTATATCAATCCCTCTGAAGTAATAACTCACATTAAAACACTTAGGTTTACCATTAAGATATGTTTCATTTGTAAATTATATGACTTTAGGGCACTGAACACTTGCATCAGGTAAAGATAGTAGCATTGATACTATTATCTGACCTGGATCTTAGTGTTTGGGGAGTAGGAGAATAGGTACATGTTCATAACTTATAGATATAAAAGATAAGTAAATTTTAACCATTTTAGTAAATATAAAATACTTGGGTCATCAACATAAGACTGGTTAGATTAAGATATATTAGGCTAAGGGGCATAAAGATAGAGCATATGTGAGACTTATGCTAGAAAGAAAAGTGAAGAATTAAAAGGAAAAACCAAGGTCTAAGTTTTTCAAGTGTACAGGACTAAGGTGTTATATAATCATAAAATATCATCTATATGCCCCCCATAATCTAGTAATTAAATTACTAATTTAAAGGAAAGGAATGCATACCTGGGTATGTATGCACACCTTGTCTTTGAGAATGCCCAACCTGAGTGATTTACTGGTGATTGACTTACAACTAAGCTCATGTTATAGTATAAAATTAGTGTATATATTATATTTTGAAATTACTTAAAATAAATTTAAATTGAAAGAGTAAGAGTAAGGTTTAGGAGTACACATGTGTGTCTATGTAACTACCTTGCCTATTGGAAAGCTATTTTTAAAATGATGTGTCATTATAAGGCTCTAAAACTAAGATTATGATAAATATAGATAAATAGTTAAAGTGTGTATATCCACAGAGAGAGAGAGAGAGAGAGAGAGAGAGAGAATGGAAGGCACATGCCCCCAACTTTGGATCAAAAGTGAGTTGCCACCTAGTAATTGAGACTGCCTCAACCATGAAACCCATTTATAATTATAACTTGGGAGGTTGGATGATCAAGTCCAACATGAAAAAATATAAATATTGAGTGATTTTATCACCTCAACTATACCAAAAAATGAACCAACTATTGCATTAGATTGGCTCAATAAAATCTATAAAAATATGTGAGGTATCAATATGAAAAAGAGTTTGTGATGTGATAACAGTCCATAAAAGATTTTTGGAATCTAAAACTAATTTTTATTTTGTAATATTAGGCACATGTTTCATAGTATATATACCTTAGATAAATTTCATACTGAAACTATGTGTAACAATAGTACCAATGTATATAATTTTGCCACAACTATCAATCTAAATCATATAACTATGTGCTTTGGCCAATTCAGTTAACTATGTAAGTGTGGAGCACATGATTCCAAAGCATGCCCCCACTGTATATAGAGAAATATAAAAATGTATAGAAGTACCAATATGGAGGACATGTTTCTAAAACATGCCCCCAAGATAAACTAGAGATGTTGAATACTGAATAAGTGTGGAGAACATGCTTTCAAATCATGCCCCCATTAAATCTAAAAATTTATATAAGTACCAATATGTTGAATGAGTGTAGAGAACATGCTTCCAAAGTATGCCCACACTAAATCTAATAACTGTGTTAAGTTTTTAGATCATGTCTCTATGACATGCCCCCCACTAATATTCCCCCCCCTCTTTTAAGGTGAGGTAAAGATAGGAATTGGTAGTTACCTCACCTCAAAAGGATAAAATAACTATATAATCTATGAATGTAATCATGTAGCATATAAAAGGAACATGTCTAGGTAAATATATCATTGAAGCACATAAAATCAATATAATCATATGTAGGCCTAAGCTGGACAATAAAAATCATGACAACATCTAGATGGTAATAATACAATCTCAACAAGTAAACAAGCACACACACAAGATCACTCAAAATCAAATCAAAAGGTAATGGTCCAAGGAAATCACAAATAAGGGGCATGTTCAAAATGCTGCATAATCGAAGGAACATGACTTATTAAAATGTCCATAAAATCAAGAATGGCATATTCAAATGTCTATACAATAAATAATGACATACAAATGTCGATAAAATCATACATAGGCATAGAGGCTGCAAGCAAAGGAACATATTCAAATGCTCAAACAAGGAATACAATATCAAGGTAATATACTAAAGGAAATGCATAAAGTAAATCTTAAGCAACCATCATAAACATGTTAAAGTAGTCCATGGATCTAATGTGTTAGGAAAAAATGTCAAGTGTATAACGTACTAGGTACCCTATGTAAGGTATAATCATGGATAATAGGCATGTGTAAGTACATATGTAATCTCAAACATGATAATGTAGAGTGATCATCAAACCATATAACCTATGTGTATCAAGATCAAAGAAGTAGATGCCCCTAATGGCCATATGACATGAGTAGAGTAAAATCACAACAGCTAAAATAGGAATGTATCATGTGTCTGTGTATGCATGTATCAAGTATAAGTGTGACACATATGTGTATGTAATAGTAACTGAGTAAGCCATCCATTAATATAGAAGAAACACATGGATGTCACGAAGCCAATAGAACATGTATGTGCTAAAATGAGTTTTGGATTTTTGAATGTTTTTATTTTTTTGTATTTTTAGATTTTTTAAATAGGAAAGATCATCATATAATGTCATCTAATTGATGGGTATAATTATCTCCCTACTATGAATCTATTGTAATACCTGGGTTACATTATTGATGAGTATGTATATGATAATATCTATCACTATGGTAATAGTGGTGATCTACATATGTAAAATAGGGATTTGTGGTCATGTAGTAGTAGTAGGAGTAACAAGAGTAGGGGTTCTTATAACCCATCTTTGAGCAATGTGCGATTTATTTGGCATAGTAGTAATATGTACATTTTGAGGTGGCCTAGATATCTAATCATGGTATGTAGTAATAGATGGGAATTCTATGGAATCCATTATATGTCTCTGATGTAATGGTCTCTCAAGTATTAGTCACCTATTAAAGGGGATTATTTTTTGCTTACCCTTTTGTGGTGAATGAGCCTTAGTAGGCTTTATATCTAGTTATTTGGGTATAAGTATCTTTTATTCAAGAGGATGTTCATATGGTATTGTATAAATTATAATTACCAGATTGGCATGATTGTATTTAAGACACCCATGCACTGTAGAAGGTAATGCTAGAAGAATGTGAATCCAAGGTATTCCCAATAACGTATCAAAGATGCTTGTGGAAAGGATAACTGAAAAGGTAGTAACCACATGTGTGGGATTAACCTATAAAGGTAAGTCAATCTCACCAAGAACCTTCTAGGATGTCCCATTAAATACTCTAACTAATCTAGTAGATGGGTCTAAATCATGATGAGTATAACCCAAATGCTTAAATAATGTCATGGTATAAACATTCTTGATTTCAACATTATCAATCATGACACTATGTATGGGGTGTTTATCAAGGTATGATCAAATGAATAGAGAATGAAGATCAAAGTCATTATCCTTAATTTCATTATCATTGAAAGTAATATATAGTCTCTAAACCATAGGAGGTTTATGTCACGTGTAAGTACCAATAACCCCATCTAGTGGATGTCCATAATGTGATGGAGGAGGATGTGCATTATATGTCATTTGGACTTTTGGTTCCTTATTAAAATGGTCTTGTAAAAGATTGTTAAATATTTTCTATTTATGGTGATCATTAGGTTGTGAACCTAATTCCTTTGGAGGATCCTTAAATATAAGTTTTTAGTCATCTATAAGATCTTGGATCTCATGTTTTAAGGTAAATCATATGCTTGTATAATGTCCTAGTCCTTGATGATAATCACAATAAACATTCATATCATATCCTTTGGATAGGTTGACTCATATCAACCTCGATAGGATAAGGGAGAGATATAAGCTAACACTATATTAACCATGACAGTAATGAAGTTGGGAACTCATGTAGATGTGTAAATTATCTCCTTGGTGCATTAGATAGGACAAGTCGATTATGTTGCTATGAAATTATGTTAACTATGGTGTTTATTTCCTTTTTAAGTTCAGGAGGCTTTACCTTGTAACTTGGTTTAATTATGAATTTAGTACTAGATGTAGATGCAGCTAGTGTGTTTCCTACATACTTGAGCTTATTTAATAACATAAACTTCATTTCAAGGTCCCGTATAACATGGCATATGTCATCAGAAGATTTGAAATTCTTAAAAACAATCAACTCTTGTAAAGGAGAAATTAAACTTTACTTGAATATATCTTGAAAATTTTTATCTACCATAAGATTGGTCATTTTGGCTAGAATTGTCTTATATCTCAAGACATATTCATTGATAGGTTCATTGGTTCCTTGTTTGATTTTGGTAATTTGAGCATAGGAAGCCTTTTAGAAAATGTTAGTGGAAAAGTGTGATAATAATGATTGGCAAGAGGTTTGAATGCTTTTATATATTGGAGAGGTAAATCATAGAACCACCTCAAATCATAGTACTTAAGGTTTCTTGGAAATAATTTGGTCAAAAGTTTATCATTATAAGCAGAGTCAAGGCTTGCCACATAAAATGTTTAAAGATGTTAAAAATCACCCTTGAAATCATTAAATATAAACTTAGGTGTAACAAATCTAGTTGGCAAGGGATACAAAGAGATTTCAAGTGCAAAAGGGTTATGCAACACATCTTGCAAATATATGGCATGAGGGGATTTTAAAGCATTTTGTTCAATGTTTATAATCTTGTCTTCCAAAGTCTTTATAACTTGAAGGAATGATTGAATTATCATCCCATTAGGATTTAGATTAGTAATTTTAGTAGTCACCAAAGGGCATGAAAACATGTTTTGAGTAGTAATAGGCTTTGAAACTAGTATTTGTGTTGAAACAATGGGAAATTCCATGTTAGATGTATCAATAGTAGTTTTAGGGAACAAGGGTTTAAACACACAATTCATGCCCCCACCAGATGTATTTAATTATAATGTGTTCAAGGGGAGGGATGTTTCCACTATAGTTTTAGAATTTGTTACTTCAAGTATAGTTTTTAAAATTTCATCAAGATCTTTAGGGTTTTGTCGAATGTCATCATGAAATAATGCAATTACATGCACCTGATTATGGTTTATTTGTTCATTTCCATTTTTTAAGGATTTTCATTATCAAAATCTTCTTCCATTATAATCTTATCAATATTTTTTCATTATCGACATGGGTATCATCATGATCCAAGGTATGAGATCTCTCATTGGTTTGAGACATCTTATATGGGTGCAATAGAAGCTCAATATGTTCAATAGACACACCTCCCAATCTAGGTATATGTCTAAATTGCATGAAAAATTGTAAAAGTAGGAAATTAAAATGTACAACAATCTAAAACCCTAAGAATTAGGTAATTTTTCATTCACACAGATTGGGTTCACCAAATGTTTAACCCTAAAATGGTGTCTAGATTATAATTATTTAGATTGATTAAAGGGGTATATAGAAATTAAATGGCACAAGGGTGATAATCAGATCTATAACAGGATAATTACATGCTAAACTCATATATAATTATACATTGAATTTATTATTTTGAGATAGTCTAAATAAATATGGAAATTACAACTATGTTAGTTATAGAAATGATAAAGAAGTGAAATACTTAGCTTATTCGGATGCTAATGTAGTTATAGATCTAGAACATGCTAAAATTAGGTGGGAATAATATTCTAGAGCAGTCATGAGATTTTGGTTCTGATGCTTCTAGCTCTCTGAATATTAATGTCAACATGGGAAAGTTACATCGACACTACTATCTAAGTCCGATGTTGGTATCTTGTATGAAATATTTACTAAAATAAGATGTGACCACCTAGATTCTTATGGGTTTTGCTTCACCTTCACTCTAGAATATTTAGATCTAGGTCATGGATTGTCAGTCCTTATGAAATGGTAAAACCCTAGCTTTCCATCTTTAATGTGACCTTGAGAAAAAATAGATTAGCGAGAACATGGTGTCAAGATGACCCTCTTAACCACTCTATCAAAGGGCATTACTTACATATCCAATACTCTGAAGAGGGACTTATACTAATATAGTTGTCCCTTATGTGTTGTCTTATGTGTGAATCATATAATATGTGTAAAATTAAGTACAATAGTGACCTATCTTGTAACTTGGCAAATCAGGGTCTTGGGCTACTCCATTAGTAATTTAAAAATGTATGTGTTGTACATATAAATGGTATGTAAATATGGAAGATTTATTTAATTGAATTCTTGATAGAGTGCTTAAAATAAGTTACCTTGGTCTTTTTGGTCTTTTTCTAGGTAAGGAATGAATTAGGATTGATCTTGTATTTAAATCAATCCCTTTGGAGTAATAAGTCACACTAAAACACTTCGGATGACCATTAGGTTATGTTTCATTTGAAAATTGAATAATTTTAGGGCACTGAACACTTGGGTCAAGTAAGGACAGTAACATTAATGCTCCTATCTAACTCGAACAATAATGTCTAGGGAGTAAGAGAATAAGTACAAGTTCAGAACTTAAAATTATGGAAAATAAGTACATTTTAAGCATTCTAGGAAAGATAGAAGACTTGGTTCATCAACATAAGATTGGTCAGACTAATAGATATTAGGCTAAGGGACATAAAGATAGATCAGATACAAGACTTGTGGAAGTAAGAAAGGTGAAGAACTGATAGGAATATCCAAGGTCTAATTTTTCTAAGTGTACAAGATTGAGGTGCTATATAATCACAAAATATCATCTACAACTGGCATTTTTACCTAATTATGATTCTTTCTAGGCTCGTGGGAGGTTTTGGTATGTATGGTCACTAATGTTGATGTTAGTGATGAGAAATTACAAAAATTTCCTATGCCCACTTTTGAAATCTTTTGGGAACGTTTCCATTTTGGATAGTTTGGTTATGCTCATTTAAGTCTTTTTTTAGGTTAGCTTCTGCACACCACTAATTTCCCAATTCAAATTTTGAGATCTATATATATAAGATTACTATAATATATTTAATGACAAGGATTCATTATTACAAGAAGGTATAAAAATTACACATTACATCTACATTACTAATAATGCTAAATTTTAAGTTTATAAAGGTCAAAATTACATATATATGTTTGTACCAAGGGCAAAAATAGTTGAATAGGAAAAATAAAATTTAGGATTGCATTTAAAATTACACACATACACATTAGAGGGAGAACTATACTTGAGTTTGATCCCTATTTAGAGTAGTGGAAATGTAGTGCAGTTCATGGTTAGTCAACAGGATTGACCAAGGCCAATATAACTCAACCCTTTCACCTATTGTTCCCATTTTATATCACCTATATTGTTAAAAACCAATGCTTGAGAACATATAGAAAATACAAGTGCATCCATATGGATCCAAAGACAAATAAGCACAAAAAAAATCATTACAAAGAAATGCATGTCATCTCAAGAAAAAAAATGCTTAGGGCCTCTAGATAGTATAATCACTTTTGGTTATTGATTTAACTATTTAGAGTTTATAGAGTTTAAGCCCTAGGTTGTTAAAGGTGTAAGCATAGTAAATCAGGGTAGAAATATGAAATAAATATAGCCACTAATTTATAACATAATTAACCTAGTTTGACCTTTCTAAAAATATAAATAAAGAATGTAGCAAGTACTTAGCTAGAAATTGACTGAGATAGAAGATCAAGTGGTTACAAACTAGGACAAGTTTGTTCTTAGTGTTGTAAATAAGAAATAAGTGTCAAACCACTTCCTGGACAAAAGTGCCCTAATTGGATAGTAGTGTCATGTGGTGCCAATGTCTTTATTTTGGCATAATGTCCTTTGTACATAACTATTATGAGCTTCTAGGTGCACCTGTGTCTTGTTTTACCAATCCTGTTCCTATACACATGAGTTCTAGATCTATTTAGATGACTTATTTTGACTAATTTTATATGCAAACCCTAAACCTCCATATTAATAGGGTATCTAATTAGCATAATTAGCAAAGTGTGGTATTAGTGGGGTAGGTTGTACATCCTCAACACCTCATTGTGATACGAGTTGCCTACATACCAATACTCCTAAGAGGGACCAAGGCCGATGTAGTTCTCCCCACCTAAGTTCTAGTGCAAGTACAAGTGAAGCTAGTATAAATGTTGGATTGAGTACTTTTAATGTTTTTGAGACTATAAATTTGAGTAATCTAAGATTAAAAATGATGTAGATGGTTGTATGCAAAATTAGGGAAGAATAAGGATTGGTAACCTTGATTGTGCATAACTTATTCTAAGTTTGTTTGTATACTTTATATCTGATTTCTATCAGGTGGTTAAAGGGATAAAATTCATATATGTGTGTGTGTGTGTGTATATATATATATATATATATAATATTAGTGTTTGTGTGGTCTTAAAATATGTCTAGACCAACCCTAGGTGGTTGCTTATTTGAAAAGATATCCATTGGAGATAAAAGGAGGGAAAATGACAATAGCACCCAAAATAGGACACTAGCACACCATGGGGAACTACTATCCAAATTATGGTGTTAGTGTCCATGTGGTAGAACTTGAGGCACTAAGGATCAAGATGTTAAAGTGAGGGTTTGGGACTATTTTAGGGATGTTTAGGGATGTGTGTGGCTCACACAAAGACTATTTAAGTTTCTAAATAATCCTTAAAATAGGTATATGGATAAGCTAGGGATAAGTGGCCTCAAGTAACACTCTTAGCACTCAAGTGTCATTTTTATATGATTACATTCATACCCCTTTATTCTAGAAATGTAGCAAATTTAAATGACTAGGATAAAGGAAAAATATATCATCCTCATCACTATGACTGTCATGCCATAATGTGTGTATCAATGTATCCTTATCCTTGGCATTAGTCTAGATTTTGTGCATCCAAATAGCATGTTTCTCTATTATGTAAGATGCCTCCCATGTGGTCCTAGGGTAAACCACACTAGACCATGGAGTATATATATGAAACTTTTAATTCTCATCTATTCCATCATGAAGAATGAAAACCATGTGTCCATGACTAAAATTCAAACATATATCTGATCAATCATCTATGGCATCCATAACTTGTAACCATGTACTACCAATTGTAACCTATATATGAGTGTCCATGCTCATGACAAAGAATAATGTGTTGGCCACCTTAGGGCCACATGAAATTGGTAGTGTGATATGTCATATGGAATCCTAACAATGTATGGCATGTTATAGGTCATTCTCCTTATGTCATGTGTGTTGTAAAAATTGTAACGTATAATTATTAGGATTGAAATACTCATTTATAACATGGGGGAAGTATTTGTCCTCAAAACAAATCTAGATAATTAATGGATCACTCTGGAATTATCTAAGTTGATGATGATTATGTCATGGTACCTGTACTTGTGGAGGTGGAGGCTATATAATCTAAATAGTTATCTGAGCCTTGAACTTATTCATCTTGTGTTTTAATGATGAGCATATATCTATATCATGTCTTGTAAGCCAATGAAAATGACAAATGTGGTTTATCCTATGAATTACCTACCTGAATCTATATAAATGGGTCCATATCCATAGACATAACCATATGTCCTAAGTGAATTGAGGGATCTAACACTAACTATAACTAGTTAGGTGGGCCTACAGCTATAGAACTATGAATTAATAATGTTGTCGATGTAAAAAAAGGCATAAGTGCCTTAGAATCATCTTTGTTCTCTCTAGGGCCTACAGGTGTGTAGCTCAATCTACATAAATAATCATCAATGTCGATGGTTGTTTTATCATCCTCTATGATGGCATGAGAATATTTATTAGAGTTGTGAATGTATACTTCTTTGAAATTAAAAATTAAGGGTAATTGTGTTGTGAGAATCTCATCATCTGCCCTAGGTAGGGATAGATGTATAGTAGAAGGGTCCTCTTCCATCATGGGTGGAGGCAACTCTGTTATAAGAGGATGTGCAATAGGTGTAGGAATAGTTTTTTTAGATTCCCCAACCTCATATGTATGCATTTTTTTAATTTCAATCTTGTGAGGTGATGACTCTATAAGAACATGAGGTGTCCCATCTAAAGATGTACTCAGGGTGGTAGGCTTAGTGACTATAATATATGAATGGTTGATTATCTCTTGGACAATTGTATAAGTATATATCAAGTAAAAACTTTATGCATCTATGCAAGATAGAGGGTATGGTCTCCTTAGTATGTATCCAAGGTCTCCCAAGAAATAGGTTGTAGTGAAAATGATTAGGCATCACTTGAAACTATGTAGGTAGGGTTTTTGACCCAACCATAATATCTAATGTAAAAAAACCCAATGTTTATCTAGGAATGTCATCAAAAACTCTAATATTCTTATATGTCTTTTATCATCGTCTATATAAATACGAGGTTGCATATGTTAAGTTCTAAACCACTATCAATTAGAACTCATTTAATAGTAGTGGTATTGATTTTTGCCTGAATGAAGAGTGATAGATTCTAATCAATAACTGAGTGTGATGGAAAATACTCATTAGAAAAAGATATAACATCCTCAATGTCCTTTATAGTGTTCATGATATATGCAAATTAATTTGGTTCGATGTCATGAGGTAAAAATGTATGATTGAGTGTTTGAAAAATAATATCTTGAAAATAGTTACATGTTGAAGTAATTCCAATATGGAGATCTTAGCCAATGTGTTTCTCAATTGATTCACAATATCAAATGTTGTGTGTTGATCTCTAGGTTATGATGTAGTGTTTTTGGGATGAGGAAGGATGGTGGGATTCTATTGTTCCTATATAGGCCGAGGAGGTATCTTGTTTTGTCTCTTAAGACCTTGAACTATAGGATATACTATTTGCCAAGGGTGAGTAGTAGAGGTGGGATGTGAATGAAGATAATCAATTAGTCTAGGTGCATGCACAACAAAATGAGTCATATAAGCTCTCTATCATTGAATAGTAACCAGAGGTATCTTAAGTGAGTCATGTAACAATGATCTTCATAAAAAAGGGACTCAAAAGAGGGTAGATCAATGTGCAAAATACATTGATCTCTAACACGATCCATGAGAGGAGTGACATACATGTGCATATTTATACAAATCATGGGTAATAAGTATGTAATATAAACCATAAGACTTTGTGAAAAAAATTAAAAATTTGAATTTATCATGATAATCATGATGATAGGCTACAAACTAGAAACTTAGTATATTTTATAAATAAGAAGGGAAACACTAATGGTGAACTAGGGTTTGAAATAATGTGCTCAAAGTAAGTCAGGTTCACCAAATGATTTAGCTATTTAGATTTTATGGAGTTTAATCCCTATGTTTTTAAATGTTTCAGCATAGTAAATTAGGATAAATAAGCAATAAATATAGCCACTAATTTATAATAAAATTTACCTAGTTTGACCTTTTTAAAAATAGCAATAAATAATGTAATGCAACTACTTAGCTAGAAATTGACTGAGATAGAAGATCAGATAGCTATAAACTAGGACAAGTATTATTTTAAGTGTCATGGATAGGACCCATATGTCAAAACCCTTCTTAGATAGTAGTGCCCTAATTTATTAGTCACATCATGTGGTGCTTGTGTCCCTATTTTGGCATTAATGTCCTTTGGGCAGAACTATTCTGAGCTTCTGGGTGCACCTATGTCTAGGTTTGCCAAGCATGTTCCTATGTGCACAAGTTTTATATCTCTTTAGTTGACATGTTTTAACTTATTTTATATGAAAACATTAAGCATCCATGTTTTTAGGGCATCTAGTTGGCATAAGTAGCAAAGTGTGTTGTTAGTGGGGTAGACTGGACATCTTCAATACCCCATTATGATGACAGTTGCCTACATACCAATAATATGAAGAGGGA